>JANZLK020001312.1:555876-567438 GCA_026937615.2 Erythroxylum glaucum
CTGTGTTGAGTGACTTTGAGTGAGCAGTAGCTTTCATGGGGTTTTGACACCCTTAGGGGTGGAATTACTTTGAATGGCCAAGTCTATGGAAGATAACGATTTTGTGAAGCAGTCAACTAACTGGGCTGATGAGGGAGTGTACGAGGTGGAGATGAAGCCTTCAATGACAACATTTCGGACAAGGTGGCAATCGATTTCGACATGCTTCGTCCGTTTATGAAATACGGAGTTTTTGGAATATGAATGACGACAGCATTGTCGCAATGGAAGGAGATGGGTAGTAAAAGCGGTATCTGCAAATCGTTGAACAGGTACATGAGCTAGCGAGTTTTACACAGAGCGCTGGGCATGCTGCGGTATTTAGCTTTGGTAGAAGAGTGGCTGATAGTACGTTGTTTTTTTGTTTTCCATAATACCAAAGCATTACCTAACAAAACATAGTAACCAATAAGGGACTTTCGGGTATAATTGTAGCCTGCCCAATCACAGTCGGAGAAAAAGCAAAGAGGGATTGTGGGTTGGACCGAGTATAGGAGGCGTGAGGTGGAGGTGTGTTTGAGGTATCAGAGGAGATGTGCTAAGACAGCCCAGTGTGTCTGGCGTGGGGCAGAGGTGAATTGGGTTAATTGGTGTACGATGAAAGCAACGTTGGGTCGGGTAAGATTGAGGTAAAGCAGTTGGCCGAGGATGCGTCGGTAGCGTTCTGGGTCTTTTAGTAGAGGGCCATCATCAGGTAATAATTTAGAGCCTTGATGGAACGGAGTGGTAGTTTTCTTCAAATCAGGTAGAGATGCTTTGGATAGAATATCTTGGATGTATTTTTCTTGAGACAGTGAGATGCCGTCAGGGGAACGGGTTAGTTCAACACCAATGAAGGATGTGGCTGGTCCCATGTCCTTGATAGTGAACAAACTGTGAAGGTAAGCTTTTACGTCCAGAATCAATGCTTCCGAAGGACTACTAATTAGGATGTCATCTACGTAGAGAATAATAGCAATGAAGTTGTCAGCAGAACCTGAAATAAACAAACAGGGATCAAAGTGGATTGAGTGAACCCGTATGACTGTAGTTTGGATGTGATTTCATGATTCCACTGTCAGCCCGCTTGTTTGAGGCCATAGAGCAACTTGCGGAGGCAGTAGACTTGACCGGGTGCAGCCTGCGAATAACTTTGGGGAGGATAGATGTATAATTTTTCGGTGATGGAACCATGGAGGTAGGCGTTGTTGATGTCACAGTGGTGCAAGGGCCATTTGTGAGTAGCGGCGAGGGCAATCAACACACGAACTGTGATGAGTTTAGCTATGGGTGAGAAGAAGTCAGTATAGTCCAGGCCTTCATTTTGGCTGTAGCCACGAATTACTAGCCGAGCTTTCCGACGATCCACAGAGCCATCTGGTTTTCTTTTGATTTTGAAGATCCTTTTGGTGTGGAGAGCGCGTTTTCTCTTTGGGAGAGTAGTTAAGTCCCAAGTGTGGTTGTCTTCCAGCACAGCTAGCTCCAAAGACATCGGTTTAACCCAAAGAGGATTAGTAATGGCAGTAGCAAACGATAATGATTCATGTTCAGTATCAACGTTGGCCATGAAGGTGAGGTATGGTTATGAGTTAGAAAAATATGAAGAAGGAAGTGGAGAACTTACCTGGGATGAAGATGTTGTAGCGGCGTCGAGGGAGGGAAGGGATGTAACGTAATCTTGTAGGTAAGAGGGATGAGACCATAATCTAGTACTACATCGAAGTGTAGGAACAGTAGGTTGGGTCGGTGGAGGGTGAAGGGTAAGTGATGTAGTACTATGTGATGCTGGAAATAAAGTGATGGGTGTGTTGGTATTTCGTGGGGGAGTCGGTGAATTTTGGTTGAAGTCGTATGGTGCATGGGAGGAAGAAGGTGGGTTGTTTAGGGAAACTTGATCAATGGGGTTGTGAGGAATGTGAGGAACAACTGTCTGGCGAGGTTGATCATTGTGGTTGGAAAAAGGGAATTGGGATTCGTAAAAAATAACATCTCAGGAGACAAAGGTTGCCTTGGTATTGAGATCAAATAATTTAAAGCCTTTGTGACCGGTGACGTAGCCCAGAAAAATGCATTTGTTGGCTCGAGGTTCTAACTTGTCCTTGAAAGGCTTGGTATTTATGGCGTAACAAAGACAGCCAAAAACCCTTATGTTGTCATACGACAGTGGTGTTTGGTAGAGGTTTTCAAAGGGGGTTTTCCAAGATAATATTTTGGAAGGTAGTCGGTTAATTAAGTAGGTGGACATCAGTAAGGCTTCCCCCCAAAAATATTTAGGTAATTTGGCTTGATATAGTAAGGCTCGAGTAATTTGAAGAAAGTATTTATGTTTGCGTTAGACAACGCCGTTTTGTTATGGTGTGTGTGGGCATGATTTTTAGTGTGCTATGCCTTTGGTGTGAATAAATTCCTTACATTTGTTGTTGGTAAATTCTGTGCCATTCTCAGTACGAATACAAAGGATGGAGGCTTTGTGTTGCGTTTCAATCATGGCTATAAAAATTTTCAAGGTTTCGAAAACTCGATCCTTACTGTTTAAAAGGTATGTCTAGGTGACTCTTGTAAAATCGACAACTATGGTTAAAAAATAACGTGAGCCATCAAGATTTCGGACTCCATATGGTCCCCATAAATCAATATGCAATGTCTCAAAAGGTTTTGTGGTGGTCATTGTGTGATTTGGAAACGAGGTTCTGCTTTGTTTGGCTAATTGACAAATATCACATGAAATATGGCTAGGAAATGAAATGCTGAAGGTGGGTAAATGTGCGAGTTTTTTTCTTGTGAAATATGGCCAAGTCTTAAATGCCAAACGTGAAAATTGTCTTGGATATAATTAGCAACTGAATTTTAACATAAAAATCTAGAGAGTGACCTTTGAGGCTGCATGGGTTTAATAGGTTCTCGGCTTCGATTTTGTATAATCCCCCCTCTACCTCGCTCACAGCTATAATGTCATTAGTCCGTAAGTCCTGCAAATAAACTTTATCGGTTACAAAAATGATGGCAATATGGTTTTGGATGGCTAGCTTGTGGACAGACATTAAGTTATGATGAAAAGTGAGAATGTGGAGGACGTTCTCTAAACATAAGGATTGATGAAAATCGACGGTGCCAACATGGTTAACATTTCGAGATTAGTAGTCTGGAAGGGTTACTGGTTTGATAGAAGAGACTGTTGATTTGTTTGTGAAAAGGACGGGGTTGCGGCTCATATGTGTAGAGGCCCCCGAATCTACTATCCATGTACCATCACTGTATTTGTTACTGCCAAAACTAAAAAAGTTGGAGTTTGTACCTGTGTAGCTGTTGTAAGCTACGTGATTAAGCTCAGCTGGGGATTTACCCTTGATTATACGCATCAGATCTTGGACTTGTAGTGTAAGTGGTTCTATCTTCTGTTCCTCCAGGGGGCTGCTTACATTCATTGCAGTATATGTAGTTTTACCCTTCTTTTTCTGTCGTTCTCTATACCAGTCCGATATTCCGTGTAGTTGGAAACACGTATCTTTTGTGTGCCCCTTCTCCTTACAATGTTCGCAAAATTTTTTGTCCCTCATGTTACTAAATCTTCTTCCCCCGAACTCCTTGTTTCCTTACTTCTTATATGTATTCGCATTATTCATTAGGGCAACACCCATTTGATTCATGTTTTCAGAGTTTACGCTTTTTTGTTTTTCTATTGTCAGTATCATAGAATAAGCTTTGTTTACCTGTGGTAAAGGTTCTATCAGCATAATCTGACTTACCACAGTTGCGTATTCTTCCTTGAGGCCTAACAGAAACTGTATCAGTTTGTTAGTATTGAAAATCTCTAGGTTCTTCCCAGAATGTTCGCAGCTACACACACTTATCGACATTAAGGAGTCTAGATCGTTCCATAGTCCCTTTAACTTTGTGAAATAAACAGTCACAGTATTGTTACCTTGCCTCAAGTTGCTAATTTCTTGTGTGATTTCGTAAAGATGAGGTCCACTACTTTCACCATAGCGTCCTTTTAATTCCTCCCATAGGTCTTTCGCTGTTGTCACTACTAGGAAAGAGTCTGAGATCTCTTTTGATAGCAAGTTGATGATCCAAGCTATAACCATGTTGTCGGCCTTTTTCCATTTCTTCATAAGTGTTTCATCTTCGACGGGTGGTGTTATCTCTCCATTAATGAAGCCCAGTTTGCCTTTAGCCTTTAATAAAATGATTATCGAACGGCTCCATGACAGGTAATTTGCCCCCTCTAGAGTCGTGTTCACAAGTGGGTTTCTTGGGTTGTCTGCTGCTGAGATGTGGTAAGCATCTTCATCGATTGTGATTTGTGTAGCACCTTCCATATCCATTGTCACACATTCAATGGTAAGGTTTTAAGTAGGTAAGGTGTTTGTGTTTTTGTTTAAAAGGTAAAGCAGAGACATTGCTATGATACAATGATAATTCTTTGTGATATAATATGAAGATGATTTTATTTGATTGAATGCCGAAATATATACAAGATATACTGCTGTTGTACAACGAGTTACTAACTTTCTCTCTCATCTAACGAACAAATATTCTTTTGATAATTATATACAGCTGGGTGTGGTAGATGGATGATTATTGTGTGTATGCGTCTTGGTGTAACTAGGAAATAGATGTTGACCTATCGATAATTTATGTGGATCTCACATAAATAAATGACTGAGATTCAACAACACAAAAAAGGACAGGAGAAGGAGACACAGGATTTGAGGGCGTATCGCACCGTCCAGTTGAGTCGAAAGAACAAGTGGCTTGTGACTAATGATTACCAAGTTACTATTCACGTTTACAGAAACAATTTACTTGGATAACGTTTTGAACAATAAGCACTGGAGTGGAGTCTGGTAGTGTGGATGCTCAATCTTATGACTTTTTGCCAACGGGGTAATCAAAAGATAAGTTTTGAGCAAAATGGGCTTTTCACTTCCCCTTCAAGACCTCCATCGCTGCTTCTCCATCTCCAAGGTCTTACCTTTTTTCTTTCTCTGCCTTTTTTTTTTTCTCCCTCTTACTATATCCTTTTTCTTATTGAATTTGAGGGTGGCAGTGCAACGAGAATCTGCTTCATCATGGTTGGTGTTCAAGGCCCAGATACTTATTTCGCAGGAACAGAGAAAGCAGAGCTATTAGTATTCTACCCGTTAACGCCTTATCTGTTGAGACTCCTCCCTTTCCTCTCTTTCACACTCGCAAAGTCGAAGAATCTCCTTCTGAGGTAAAGCAACTCTTCCCTTTACAATTAGTTGCTTTTCCTTGTCTTGAGACCAACACTAGCAACTAAGCCGTAAGCGGAGAATTTTTATTGCTGTGGCAAGTAAAGTTTAAGTGGTGGAATCCGGAAAAGGTGGTAAATTTGTTACCCATATCATTTTGGGAAATTTTCTTGATCCTGTTGATACAAAATATGACATTTTTTTTCTATTTTTTCAATAATAAATTTCATTTAGTGCGGTTCATCACCATGTGGCATTACTTTGCTTTTTACCTCGTCTTACTCTTCCTCAACAGTTGGAGACAGTAGATCCTGATTTTTATAGGATTGGCTATGCTCGAAGTATGCGTGCCTATGGAATTGAATTTAAGGAAGGTCCTCATGGGTTTGGAGTCTATGCTTCCAAAGACGTGGAACCACTTCGCCGTGCCAGGGTCAGTTTCTTTTCTTCGGATTTTTTTTTTGTTTGTGTACATGGCTGCAAAGTATGCCATATTTTCATTTCAGTGAACCACTAGTTTGTACGATCTCTTCCAAAGAGTTGGAACGCATTAATAACTACTTCATTGCCTTATCTATACTGGATTGTTTTGGAAAATGGTCCATTTGAGTGGCTCTCTGTTGTTTTGCACTTGAATGAGCAGTTGATTATGGAAATCCCGTTAGAGTTGATGCTCACTATTAGCAAGAAGCACCCCTGGATGTTTTTCCCAGATATAATACCAGTTGGTCATCCAATATTTGATATTATCAACTCTACCAATCCAGAGGTACTGGCTTTCTATATGTGACATAAAAGCTACTTTGGATGTCTATTGCTGCTGCACATGTTCCATATTATTATGCTTGTTGCTTTGATTTATCAATTCCAACTTGGTTGATGAATATATATACATCTCTTATTTTATGATAGTCACAGACCTATTTTACTCTTTTCTCCTTCTGATTTTGTACTGTTGATCAGCATGCTTATGTACTGTATCTCTGTGACACAGACAGATTGGGACCTGAGATTAGCATGCCTCCTCTTGTATGCATTTGACTGCAATGACAACTTTTGGCAATTATATTGTGACTTCTTACCCAGCTCAGATGAGTGTAGTAGCTTGCTTCTTGCCACAGAGGTGTGGAAAAAATGTTTAACAGTATATTTTTTACGTATTATGTAGGTTTGGATTTTGTTTTCTGTTGATTTTTTGTATCATCAAATTGCCATTCACGTATTATATTGAGTCTCATGTTGTTCCTTTTACCTACTCAATTTAAAATGTTAACAGGTCCACAGAAAACTGACTCTCATTAAAAAGAATATTAAAGCTATTACCTCGAGTTTTTACATCAAATTAAGGTGTTCATTTTATGCTTTAACTTGCATCAAACACGTTGCTCTAGCTAGTGATTTTTGATGATTCTTGAGTTGCTTTGACTGCTTTATGTGTACGTGTGGGCACATTGTTAATCTCACCAACTTGGTTGAAACAGAGACATGCTTGCATGCATATGATCCTATTTAGCCTTTTCTACAGGCTTGACCAGCGCAAATCTAGAACATCTTTTTTCATTAAATGAGTTTAATGTAGAACTTCAGTATCAATGATTATTGATGAGTGTTCAATTACTACACCTTGTTCCAATGTTATTTTTTTTCTCCGCTTTGTTAATCTAAAATATAGAAGACTGGTTTCAGTGTAACACCTTTGCTTCACATCTGTCTTGCATTTTCTATTGTCATAGGGGGATCTTTTGGAGATGCAGGATCAGAATCTTGCATTAACCATGAGACAACAGCAGCATCGAGCCATGGAATTTTGGGAAAAGAACTGGGTATGAATTGCCTAGATTCATGCATAACTTGTTTCAAGAAATGCCTCTAAATACAGTACCATCTTAGTAACAAACTATTCGTCTTGGATCACACAGCATTCTGGTGTTCCCCTGAAAATAAAACGCCTAGCTCGTGATCCTGAGAGATTCATGTGGGCACTTAGTATGGTACAATCACGGGGCATTAACTTGCAAACGAGAATCGGTGCTTTAATTCAAGATGCAAATATGCTAGTGCCATATGCTGGTAAGCTTATATTCAATTGAATTCTTTTCGGCGATGGTTGTCCACTCTTTGAAGAGTGTGATTCAGACAAATCATCTCCTTGAAGCATGTCTTTTGTAAACGTGGATTGAATTTTCATGTAATTTATGGTCAATATGTGGCCCATTTGTATGATTGTTAACTCATAGCTACACAGTAGTAAGGTCTAAGTGTTAAGCATTTTTATTTCTTATGGCCCATGCCTTTTTTATCATTAGTTATGGTTATTCTTTTTTCTCGACTGTGACTGTTGATTGATAGATAGAGAGATTATTTCATTCACAGGCATTTTTTGGTGGGATTAACAACCCTTTTGGTAAATTTGTCTAATTTTTCCAATATGTAAGGTAACTAAGTTATATGCTGCAGACATGCTGAACCATTCCTTTGAGCCAAACTGCTTTTTTCATTGGCGATTCAAGGATCGGATGCTTGAGGTGATGATAAATGCGGGGGAACATATTAAAAAGGGTGAAGAGGTAATGTTCAATATGCTTGTGATGAATTATGACTCCTTCATTTCTATGTCGGTAGAAAGCCTGAGAATCTGTGAATAATATTTTTTAAGAATTGAAAAGTGGATTGGAACCTCCTTTTTAGGAATCTATTTAGAGAAAAGCTCATAATTGAGGAACTTTTGACATTCCCCCTTTTCTAAATCAGCCCTTATGCATGTTTTTTTGAAGAGTACGACAGCTGTGAAGTAACTGAATGTTTGAATCTTCTATTTGCAGCTTTAGAAAGTCATTGTAAGTGTCCTAGCAATTGGCTGAGCATCTGTTTTCTCCAATTTCCAACTTAAATCTTCTGATTCTATAATTTCTTCTGTTGATTGATTAGAAGTTAGATAATTATATTATCAGGTCATCTTGACTTGTGATCTTAATATCCTGTTGGTCCCACGAATTTTCTACAGTTAACTGTCAATTACATGAATGGCCAGAAGAATGACGTAATCATGCAAAGATATGGTTTCTCATCATCTGTGGTAATCTCTCAGCTTTCTCCATTGGAAATGGAAATGATTTCAAATGTCTGTTCGTTAATTCTGCTTGATTGATAGTGAATTGTTCTATACTTGATCCCGCACTTTCTTTTTCTTGGCTTGAACTGATAGTATTTTAAATTTGGTTTTCTTGTATGCAGTCGTGGAATTAGATAAACAGTTCTCTAATTTTTCCTTTGGCGCCTAATTGAAACTTAATAAGATTTCACCTTCAGAAGAACAGAACTAGCTTCAAGATATTATGGACATTTGAAAAAAATCAGTCGTTGCTTGTGTCTTGCTTATTCATTCTTAGCTTTGTTTCCATTCATTTGAATCATGATCTCTTTATGATAGATCTCTTCTTCCATAAACTTGACACAAAGCTGTGTCTGACATGATGATATTGCAGAATCCTTGGGACGTAATCCAGTTCTCTGGCAACGTACAGATTCATTTGGATTCCTTCCTCTCAGTATTCAATATCTCTGGCCTCCCTGAGGAGTACTATCACAACAGTAGGGGACATTTAGATGATTAGAGAAACAATAGTCCATATGACGATTTAGCATTTGTATGTGATGAAAACTCTGCAAATTTTGGGAACAGGTGAGCTGTCGGGTGACATCTTTGTTGATGGGGCAGTCATAGCAGCAGCTAGAACATTGCCAACTTGGTCGGATGGAGATACACCTCCTCTCCCGAGCACAGAAAGGAGAGCTGCCAAGGAGTTGCAAGAAGAATGCTATCAGATGCTAGCACAATTTCCTACCACCTCCCAGGAAGACCAGAAAATACTTGGTAGTCCTCCAACTTTTTACCTTGTCAGACATGGTTTTATGCAGTAGTTTATGACTATACCACCACTTCCCACCTTTTACAGATTCGATGCCAGAAGCAAGGACCCTTGAATCCGTCATCAAGTGTGTAGAACATCCCTAAGCTTCGTTTTCTCAAATTAATTTCTTTAGCTTAAAATTTACAATCTGGATATTGACACAGATATAGGCTGAACCGGAAGCTGTTCATTCAGAAAGTCATCCAGGCATTGGAGATGTATCAGGAGAGGATATTGTTCTAAGCACCCACTTCTTACGTTAAACCCTTTGATAAGAGAAATGGAATGATATGGTGTCGATTAATTTTCAAAGTAATTACTTGTGATGTTCCAATTCAAATAATATCTTAAAGGTAGGTTAGTCAACATCAACAGCTTTTATTTAAACAAAATTTTGTATTACTTTTTAAAATCAGATAATCACTAATTTTAAATCTTGCATTTAAATAAATAAATATGGCTTGCTGAATGTCTATTAAGCTTAAAATTAATTTATAAACACTTTAGTGTATTTAACTTTTTATATCAATCTGCACTTGTAGACAATAATCAAATACAGGGTTGGATTGGGACAGACGCTACTTGATAACTAAATGCACAAGAAAAAAAACCCCTATAAATAAAAGTTAAATAAAAAGCATAAATTGTGACGTCAGCTTAAATCCATGTAGCTATTCAACAACCTGGGAAAAAACTGACCGACACTTGAAAAGAAGTCCTTTTTTTTTTGTTTTTGTTAAGAATAGGAACTAATGCTCAAAATAAGTACTACAGTATTGTGACACGGGGTAAAGTAACCCCAACTACATCAGTAAATAAAAGTGAGATGAGACCCTCAACAATATCACAAAACCAGTGGATACCCATAGGTAGCCGGTAGCTATAAGTTGCTAACCAATCCGCACACCAATTGTCCTCTCGAAAAATATGACTAAAGCATACTACCTAATACCTAGATAACAATTCCTTGATGGCCTGAACCAGGGGAAGCACCACCAGCTGCTGCTCCCTAGTAAGAGTGGCCACCACCAAGGGCAGAATCAATAGTCAGTTCGACCTGAAAATACCCATGAATCTGCGCAAGAGTCAAGCTATGATATACTGCCTATAATTCCGCCTGCCATGACGAGCATAAACCCAGATTTGCTCCAAATCCAATTATCCAGTGGCCGCCAGCATTTCGGATCAGTCCACCCGCAGTGGCCTGTCCAGAATTGCCCTTCGAGGAGCCATCGGTACTCAAATTTACCCATCCTTCGCGCGGTTTCCTCTAACAAACATCTAAAACTCTACGCCGCAGTGCGCTCTGCGGCAAGATGTCACGGTGTAACTGTTGTGCCAATATTGCGTCTTGGAGAAAGGATTGAATTTCGCCCATATAGTTGCGTGTGTGTGGCGTGGAAGGATAAAAACACCGTTCATTGCGTCAAGTCCAGAGTTTTCAAAGAACGATATCAAATACTAACGGGCAAGGACTTGCAGTACTGGTGCCAGGCGCCGACCCTAGGTTCCGCTCAAGCCAGGTCATAAAATCATGACAATAAAAGTCACGCCGACTCCGACCATCCACCAGTTGATTCCAAACCTGTCGCGCTCTCCAACAGTCCCTAAATACATGAGAAAAGAATTCCTCATGATTCGGGCAATCCTGGCAGACGGGTGAGTCAGTCAATGAGAGCTGAAATCGCCGGCTATTAGTCATAAGTCGGCAATGTGCTACTAGCCACAGATGGATTTGAATTCGCTTCGGACCAGCCCAGTCAACCGTGAAAGGGTTAACAAATTGCAATAAAAGAAAAATGCAGCCTCGGGGAGGGTGCTGTACACTACAAAGAACAGATGACATGTGATTCCACAAAAGCCTTACTATGACTGACAAGAACAGAAGTCTGGCTTCAAAAGCACAAACCAGGTGTAGCCATTTAAAAAGCATTACAAATATAGCCACAAAGGAGGACATTGAATGCAATGCAAGAGAATATGCACTGGAAACCCAAAAAAAAAAAAATCAAGACAGAACCTTTCCTGCAATGCGGCGGAGAAGATACGAAGTTAGAAAACTATACCTTTCCTGCAATGCGACGCAGAAGATACGAAGTTAGAAAACTATACGCAGAAGATGCGAAGTTAGAAAACTATCTTATTGTACAGCGCAGGAGAAGGGTCGGCTCTTCGGAAACAGCGCATCCAGACCAACCAGAGTATCCAGAGCTTCGTCAATCACTTCGCAATCGCTAGACCTAATCGGGTAAGAGCTCGAAATTTCGCGAAAAGAGTTAGTTTTATCCTAATTGACTAAAGTTAGCTTTTGGTAGTAAGATGTCGTATTTGCATTCCTTTGGGTTCTGTTTTTTACGTGCTTCTCCTGACACGTGAGCAAGACTCCTCATTATGTAATTTTTGCAGGATTTAAT
>JANZLK020001312.1:569885-581007 GCA_026937615.2 Erythroxylum glaucum
TACTGAACACTGTTCAGCCATTACAACACCGAGACTGAACACTACACTGAACTTCCGACCTACATTTGGAAGTCTTAGAGACTAAATTATAGCTCGGATCCTTTATAACATTTGTAGCCCCATCTCTCTAGTTTAATTAGCAATAAGAATCAACTCAATCAGAGCTCTACCGATCGAGATATCTCCAAAATACTGAACACTGCTCATACCATTACAAAGCTAAGACTGAACTCTATACCTAACTTCCGACCTGTATTTGAAAGTCTTACAGGCTACATTGTCAATCAGTTCCTTCATAACATTTGTAGCCACATCTCTCTAGTTTAATTTGAAAAATGAATCAACTCAATCCGAGCTCTATAGCTCAAGATATATCTAAAATACCGAATGATGTTAGGACCATTTCCACAGGTCAGCTCACTTAGATCAGTTCTATATTTTTCCATTTAATGCTAAACCTGAAAACCCCATTGAAATAAAAGAAGGAGATATCAGCATGGTCACAAGAACTTTCAGCCTTGGTATTGAACTATTAAATTCATTTAAAGGCAGACTTGACAAGCAGTGGGAACATGCTATAGTGGTTAAACTTATGGGAAGAAGGATTGGATATACAATGTTAAAAACTCGACTGACCTCTTTATGGAAATTGAATGGCCCCATGAAAATCATAGACATTGACAGTGATTTCTTCCTGATCAATTTCATGGAGGCTAAAGACTACATCATTGCCCTCACCTAGGGCCCATGGATACTTCTCGACCACACTCTATCAGTCCAACCGTGGCACCCATCATTCCGTCCTTCTTCCGGCAAGGTCTCCCACGTCATCGCTTGGGTAAGGTTCCCAGAGTTGTTAGTGGCCCACTTCCACCCCTTCCTTCTCACTGCGCTTGGAAAGCTCGTCGGATGTATAGTGAAAATTGACTCCAATACTCAACACTAGCAGCGGGGCAAGTTCGCCTAGGTGACGGTGAACGTCGACATTAGTCAGCCACTTCGATCCATCGTTGAGATCGATGGGGAGCGCATCAAAGTAGCATACAAGGTCCTTCCCCCAATATGCTTCTCTTGCAGGCGTGTGGGACACAGGGCTGCTAATTGCCCACATCAGCCCGCGCAACCACCACAAGCTTCGACTACGATCGATCCATCACTAGATCTCCCAATGGACTCCTCACCAACAAGACACGCCGACAACCAAGACATCGAGCCCCAAAACAAGACATACGGAGCTTGACTCCAAGTCCAAAGACAAGGCCTACGTCAACCCACAAAGGAAACGATCACAAGACAGGACATCAACAGACTCACCTCAGCGTCGGCTCTTCGGGGCTCTCGCTTCCAGATCTTGACACCAACGGAAACATGAGACTCCTCCATGCCGGCACCGGCGCCCACTAGCGCTACCCAGCTCGTAGAGGTTGGTTCTGGATACTCCTTCGCATCTTTATCGGTGCAGTCTTCTACTTATGTCATAGGCCGCTTCCAACGCAATCCTAGGCCTACCTCAAGCGGGCCAACAAAACTCCACTCAAAGGCCTGCCCAACCAAAGCTCCAGGCCACCCAGGAAGCTCCTCCACAGCCCAACACCAACAACTTCTACCCCCTCCTACACCCAAGCACGTTATAGCAACGACCCGACCCCAACCCCAAATCATCAAGCTATCCAAATACACTCCTATAATGATCTGGTTATTCAAGACCCTGCTTTGGTTCCTACCATGACTGATAATTCAATTGAGGGGGATATGGAGGAAGACACACATGCAGTGGACACAACTACACCATTTCTCTAACCTCCCTCTAAATCGCCGAACCCTGATCATGGTGCTTCTTCGGACAATACAGCTATGGATATACAAGAGTCTCAGATGGATGTGCAACAACCGCACCCAATGATACCTGTAGATGCGACACAACATGTCTGCTCCGACTCAACTCAAGGCTAGGTTTAGTCTCCTCCTCACTCAATCTTTTATTATGTCCATATTTATTTGGAATTATGAAGGGGTCGGTGGTAAGTAATTTAAGCCAATTCTTACGAATTACATTCGGATCCACAGCCCTATGCTCCTGGTACTGGTTGAGACCAGAATCAATGGCGACCGAGCACACAAGGTTGTTATCCAGTCTTTTAGGTTTCCAAATTCTTATAGGGTAGAAGCTAACGGTATTTCAGGAGGCATTTAGATTCTCTGGAAATCGCGCATAACTCTAAATATCCTGCTAGCTCATTGCCAATTTATTCATACGACTATCGATTGGGATCATACCTCTTTTGCTTTTATGGCTATATACGCAAGTCCTACCTATTCCCTACAACACGTCCTTTGGCAACATTTGCGCAAAATTGCTAGTATTACTTCTTAGCTGTGGATCATAGGGGGAGATTTTAGCGCCAAGTTAGACTGGAATGATAAAAGAGGTGGTGCTCAAAACCATTCGATTATTAATCCTCAATTCAGAGACTGCGTGTAATGTTGCCACCTTCAAGGTCTTAGATTTACCGGGCCCAAATTCACTTGGCACAGAGGTCAAACTCTTGCTAGATTAGATAGGGTTTTATGCTCCAACTCCTGGCTCACCCACTACCCTAATACGAGAGTCACTCACATGCCTTTTCTAAAATTTGATCATCACCCCCTTTTAGTGACGATTCATCAAACTTTGCATCAATCTAATACCCCTCGTCCTTTCCGTTTTCAATCCGTGTGGTTGATTCACGAGTGCTTCCCCCAAACTGTAGCAGATCACTGGAATTCCCACTTGCCTACTTTTTGTGGGGCAGTCAGACACCTGACTGAAACTTTACATAATTGGAATCATTCAACCTTTGGCAACATTTTCATGCATAAGAAGAGACTTATGGTGTGGCTGACGAGCATTCATAAATCGTTGGAAGAAGAGGATTTTGATTCTCTTTGCAAGCTAGAAAATTATCTTCGGACCGAACTAGAACATGTGCTCTATCAAGAAGAACTCTATTGATACCAAAAATCTAGATGCCAGTAGATCAGACAGGGAGACAAGAATACTAAGTACTTTTATGCTGTCACGACAGCCAAAAGACGAAAATTACACATTGCCTCCTTAACTGATGAATCTGGCCAAGCTCACTCTGACCCAATTGACATCCGTCACCTTGCCAAGACTTTCCTTAAAAAGCTGTATATGGAGGATTCTACCACTTTAACCCTGCTTCATCTCAGAGGTTGTTTTCCCTCTCTCCCGCCCAGAGTGACTTTTGACCTTGAAAGCCCTCTCCTGCCCGACGAAATCAAGTCAACTTTTTTCAACATGGCTCTTAATAAAGCCCCAAGATTTGACGGCTTTAATGTGTTATTTTTCCAATCCCAATGGGACACACTAGGGCCTTCGTTGATCGGTTTTCTTCAGAAAACTTTTCGACTTGAAGTTTGGGGATCCGAACTGAACCATAATCGAACTGAACCGCACCATTATGGTACTCATACCAAAAATTTCCTCTCCTACGTTGATCACACAATTCGTCCCCTAATATGGGAGATGGTCTTGCGTTTTCTCAATTGGATTACTAAGTATATCGTGTTGTGCCCCAGGAGGTAGTAAAGCTGGAAATATGGAAACTAGGAAAGTTTTGGTGGTGGAAAGGATGTCCATAACTATAACCTCTCCCCCTTTGCAATGCAAGAAAATTTCTCCTGGTTTTTGTGGGGTTATTAGTCATCAGATACTTCAATTTGGATGGATTTCCACATATTTGCAACCATCAATTTCTGATAGAATTGCAGTTTTATTGAAAAATCTCATGTAGAACCTCGGGTGTTTACTCCTTTACTCTGGGCATGCTAATGTATATACGTCCTTGAAATCTTGATAGAAGGTAGAACATCCTAGGTCTTCTGTTGGAGACCTCAATCTGCAGGAGACTTGAAGTAGTATTCAGCAGAAAAATAATTTCATTGCCGATATAATTGAAAGCCTCTTGCTTTCTAGTTCAATCACTTTTTGCCAAGAAACTTCCTTGCCATTCATATTAATTCCTATCTTCAAACATAAGCATCTATGTTTTTATGCATGTATATTTATTTTTTGAGTGCCCATTCGTGTTCCATTAGTCCAGTTATATGCCTATTTGAGCTTTGTAATTTTGGCCCTTGCTATGGTAACCCAAGAAGCCAAGTTTGTTGTCGTAGTTTTTATAGACATCTTCTGCTTCATACTTCCTTTGTGTCAGCACTTATTTCAGATTACTCTGTTCCATAGAAGATGCATAGAAGTTTGTGGAGGATGAAATCTATTAGCAGCTCTAGGCAAGGAATGTAATGAGAATCTATAATTGCTGACATAATTATCTTATTTTACTTTGGCAGGCGTTTATCTAAGCTTGAAATGTATAAACGTCGCGGAAAGGGACCACCGAAGAAGGGTCAAGGAAAGGGTGCCATGAAACGTAACAAAGGGAAATGATAGCAGGATTTGATTTGAACTTATTTTGTTATAATTAGTGCAAGTGCAGACTAAATATAGATTGGATTTGCAGTAAGGAATGTTAAAGTTTCATGTTTTCACTGTCTTGCCCACTGGTTAGGAATGCTACTTCCAAAGATACAAATGGGGAGTTATTTTTGAGGCAGAATTTTAATTTCTTTTTTGGGGTTAAGGAAGCAGAATATTAGTTAGTTCCTAAGTTAGTTACAACTTGCAAATAAGATTTGATGACTATCATGGAGACCACTTCTGGTCATTCAACAAGGTTTTCTCGTGTTGGATAAGAATGAGGAGATTGGGTGTTTTGTAAGCCTATAAGCTATCGTTACTAATGAATTAAACTAGCCTTTGGGTCTTTCATTTTATTAAGTTAAAAAGAATAGAACTGTTATTATTAGGGGACCAATAAAACAAAAGGAGATGCCAAGGACAGGTTGGCTGAGAATATAACACTTTAGGCATGATAATAAGTTAAACTGAGTCTGAATCCAAGTGTTTTTTAAAAAATTGATAGGTTTAAGTTTGATTTGAACTCATTCGGATGTTTACTTGAAATGGTCGAACATGTTTGATGGACTGGATTTTGAGCTTTTGAGACTCAAACTTGGCCTGATCTGGCGTGAAAGTATACATATGGGGATTAAAGATTAGTATGTTGTAAATCACTGATGATGGACTATTACGTTTGAAAGAACCAGGCTGTAGTTGGATGGATAGAAATTTAAGCGCTGCCAACCTCTGAAGTCAGACTAAATTTTCATGTACCCTGCGCCTAACAGCTTCAGACAATACCAAAGATGATAAAATTCCAGTTCATCGCTGTCAAGGAGAAAATGGCATGTTGCCGAGAAACGCCGAGGCTTTTTATCACCAATAGTCCCCGCAGGAGCATGTCCCGTTCTTGAAATGATGAAACCTCCTTACGTCTCTCAGGACAATTTCTCTGTCTACTATCTTTGAGATAAACTTAGAAGCAGTATGGCAGTCGTTGCAAACTCTAAGGTTCTTGACAACTCTAATGGTTTTCCCCGGAGGAGTATTGAGGATACCAAAAGCTATTGCCAGTTTTTCGCTGTGCCCACATAATAAAGTTTCCTTCTCTTCGTCATCAACATTGTGGAGTACACAGGAAGTATCAGGCACGTATCCTTCCTTCTTCATTCTTTCTGACAGTGAGTCGAGGAACGTGTGGAGCTTCTCACTTTGGGGGTGTGATAAATCTCCAGCTAAAAACTTGTGTACTTCATCTCCATACTCGATCCAACTACAGCCTGGTTCTTTCTTTACTCCCAGATCTTTCATCCTTCTTCTCACCTTGAGTGCCTTGTCCCAAAACCCAGCAGAAGCATATATATTGGATAGTAGTACATAGTGGCTAGCCACAGTGGGTTGCAACTGAAGGAGATTTTCAGCTGCCATTTCCCCTATTTCCACATTTTGGTGAATCCGACATGCTCCAAGCAGGCTACTCCATGCCCCAACTTTGTCAAAATCAAAAGGCATGGTATTGATAAGTTCATGAGCTTCTTCCACTCGACCTGCCCTACCAAGTAAGTCCACAACACAAGCATAGTGATCTGGTGTTGGTTCCAACCCATACTCATCTTTCATTCTGTGGAACAAGTTTAGGCCCTCATTTACCATCCCCGAGTGACTGCATGCAGCAAATAATGCTATAAAAGTAACTTCGTTAGGTTTTACTTCCCTTACCTTAGCTCCATCTCTAAATAATTTCAAGGCCTCCTCCCCTTTCCCATGCATCCCGTAAGCCATTATAATTACATTCCATGTGATAGCATTTCTAATGGGCATCCGATCAAATACTATACGAGATAAGATTAAGCAACCGCACTTTGCATACATGTCAACTAATGCACTTCCTACAGCAACATCTGATGCTAAAAAATTTCTAATGGCATAAGCATGGATCTCTTTCCCCTTTGCTAAAGCTGCCAAGGAAGCACAGGCAGGAAGGACTGTCATGAGTGTTATTGAGTTAGGTTTAAAAGGAACTTGTTTCTCAGTCTCACAAACCCCATCATGCTTGATCTGTTTTTCTGTTCTTTGCATCTCGCGGAGGATCAGAAATGCATCATCATAACGTCCACAACTAATATAACCAGTGATCATTGTGTTCCAGGAAACTACGTCTCTAACGTCCATGCTATCAAATATGATCTTTGAAATATCTATTTTCCCCATCCTAGAGTACAGATCCATAAGTGCATTTTGAACATACGTGTCCCTTTCCAAACCCCATTTGATGACATATCCATGTATAGCTTTCTTCTTGGAAAACAATTCAGAGTGCACACAAGCAGGTACGACACTTGCCATTGTGGTTGCATTAGGACAGAGCCCTGAATTAGCTTCCATTTCAATAAAGAGCACCAGGGCATCTTCATTATGCTCATTTTGTGCATAGCCAGTAAGCATAGCATTCCAAACCCCAATTTTCTTGTTCAAGATGCTATCGAAAACTCGACGACCACTTTCAACCTGTTCACAATTGCAATACATGTCAACTAAAGCACTGCCGACAAAAGAATTCTCTATCAAACAACCACTTTTTAAAGCATAAGCATGAATTTCTTTCCCAGTACGTAACATCTCAAAGTAAGAGCAAGCAGGAAGAACACTTGCGAAAGTGAACCCATCAGGTGTAATTCCTTCAAGAACCATAAACTGCAAGAATGCCAAAGCTTCCATGAAGCGTTCATTTTGTGAAAGCGAGCTTATAATGGCATTCCAAGAAACCAAATCACGGTCACCAAACATTTGGAATAAGCTTTTTGCATCATCTATCCTATCTAGTTTTGCATACATAGTCATCAAAGCATTAGTCGTAAAGGTTCTCCAATGGCCATTCCTGAAACAGTAAGCATGTGCCTGCCTACCAAGCCACAAGCCCTTAGGCTTGCGCAAATTAGAACAAGCGAGAGCCACGCTGACCACAGTAAACGAACTGGGCTCCGAATTATCTGACAACATCAATCTAACAGCCTCTAGTGCAAGCTCCCACTCTTCAAACCGACACAAAGCAGATATCATTGTGTTCCAGGAAACTTGGTCTCTCTCAGTAATCCTATCAAACACTTTATACACATCACCCAGCTCACCACACTTAGCGTACACATTTACAAGCGTATTAGCTACGGTCACAGGGGAGGATTCATATCCGAATTTAACAACATGGGCATGAATCTGTTTCCCCAAATTCAGGTCCTGAAGGCCTGTGGCAGATTTCAAAATGGCAGGGAAAGCAAAGTTGTCGGGAGAAACACCGGAAAGAAGCATTTCAACATAGGTAGAAAGGGCTTCGTGGAACAGTTCCAAGCGGGTCTGGGAGCGAATGGAGTCAACCCATGAGGTCTGTGATCGTGAAAGCGAAAGGGACGTTGGAGAAAATGTAAGGGTAAAAGGCTGAGGAGGTAAGGGTTTATTAGGAAGTCTGGTGTGCTGATGAGCGAGGAGAGTGGAATGAGAGTGTAAGGGGACTGAGACCGGGGAGATTGCGTGTTGGGTGTAAGAAGTCATTTTTGTTGTTTGGCAAGTTAAAAGAGGGGCTTGACGTGAGCTCTGGGTCTGGGAACATGGACACAGATGCTCATCATTTTTATTATTACAAGATAAGACCGACAAGACAACAGTCGAAATGAAATGGATGATAGATTTTTGGTTCAATAGATTCCTGTTAATCAATTTTTATTTTAATTTATTAAATTTTATTCACATATCTACACGAGAAGAACATGGTCCAACCCAAAAACTTGAAAATGAAAAAGAAAAAGGTATTCTTCACCATGATTGCCAACTCAATTTTGGATTTCATTATCTTTTCAACTACCCACGTAAAGACTAAAGACAAAGAGAGGATGGATGGATTCCAATTTCCATCTTGTTGGTTAATAAATAGACAGATACTTGTATATAATTGAGTTCCATTTTCAACCATTAAAAGATAGAATATTTATTTTTAATTAAGCAAGAACAGTAACTTTTTGCTTTTTTCTTTTCTGTGGACTCTGGAAAAGAAAGGCGTCCCATATTGCTGATAAAATAACTGTTGGGAATTAAAAATTGGGACCAGTAGCCAGTTGGGGATCTGATTCATACCTTTATATGTATAATAATTCTAGCCGACAAGTAGAGAGGAAGAGAGAGCGAACATGGAGAAGGCAGCAGCTGCAGTATCATCCATCTTCATCTACCCATTGAAAAGCTGCCGTGGGATTTCTGTTCCTATGGCTCCTCTCACTCCCTATGGTAGGTAACTCTATATCCCAAGTACAGGTGCATCCCCCTTGACCTGGTACCATTTTTTTTTCTCTAATTCTTTGGGTTAATTTGCTCCAGCTCTGCACACTGTGTTGCAAATATACAACATTTTTGGTCAACTTTCTCTTTCAGCGTTAAATGCCAATGCAT
Organism: Erythroxylum glaucum; assembly: GCA_026937615.2. Lineage (NCBI taxonomy): Eukaryota > Viridiplantae > Streptophyta > Magnoliopsida > Malpighiales > Erythroxylaceae > Erythroxylum > Erythroxylum glaucum. Next base: position 578,788 of record JANZLK020001312.1, read on the forward strand.
GCTGGGGTGCAGTGTGTGAACCATTTTGTGTGTTGTGTTGAATTTTTTCAGTTTTGCCATTTGTGTTATTAGTATTAGGCTAAGATGTTTGGAGTTTTTACATAAGCCTCTCAACTCACTCTGTTTAATTCTTCGACATGCAAACTTTAACTTTAACTTTTGCTTCTTTTTCTTTTGTTGGTTGTGATTGAACATTTAGGATTTCGCTGGGATCGAAACTGGCTAATTGTGAATTACAAAGGAAGGGCATATACGCTAAGGGTTGAACCCAAGCTGGCTTTCGTAGAGGTTGAGCTGCCGCATGAGGCTTTTTCGGAGGATTGGGTACCTACCAAGAGCTCGTTTATGGGTAATCTCTCTATCCTATTATACATCCTTGTGATTTTGTCTGTCGAGAAAAGGAAGTATTCGATTGCTTCTTACCCTTCTATATCATATCACACATTCCATAGCATTTTTCTTTTAAGGCTGTCCAAATATTTATGTTGTGTTCTTTTCCTTTTTCTCTTTTTGTGGGATACAGGTCTTTTTTTTTAATTGTGAAGTTGTCATGGTTTTCATGCTCGTGTTTTCTCAAGTTTAGTAACATGGCAGAGTCTCTTATGTCAAAAGGATGCCTTTTCTTGTAGAAGTAGAACAACATATGTACATGTTTTTTTTTAATTTAAAAGTCAAAATATCTAAATGTTATGTTGTGCTTTTGATGTATATTCCAACTTCCCAAGCATTGGAGATGGTGTATTTGCATCACTGACAACTATAACTGTCCTCTCTGTCTTTCTCTTTCCAAATTACTTGTGAAATTGTTAGTTGTTGGTGTTCTCTGTGATACTAACTTGGTTGTTTCCCCGTCTACAGTTATAAAGGCTCCTGGGATGAGTCCGCTTAAAATCCCACTGGCAAAGCCTAATAATGTAGCACAAGGTGTCTCATTGTGGGAATGGTCTGGTTCAGCATTGGATGAGGGAAATGAAGCAGCAGAATGGTTTTCAAACTACCTTGGGAAACCGAGTCGGCTAGTTCGTTTTAATACAGGTTGAGTTGATGTTAATTCCTTGGTTGTAATAGAATGTTCACTGCAATATTTAGCGTAATTGCTCAAACATAATGAGAGAACTTGTATTTAAACTTTAAGCATTTGGATAGGATTGAGGATATATATCCTGAATTGATTTGGATGCTTGTTTTCAACAAACAAAAGTTAAAGGTGATCTCTTATTTCTGCTTCTTTGTATATATTTTTTATGAAAATACTTCAGAATCAGAGATTAGACCTGCAGATCCTGAAGAAACTTATTCGCATTACATTATGTTTAGTGATGTCTTCCCGTATCTGCTTGTATCTCAGGTTAGTTGGGTTAAATACAATGTACCTTGTAATTGGTTTATATGATTTCTCAGTTCTTGGTCCTGGATTGCAACTATGTTTTGCAGGGATCTTTAGATGCCTTAAATGAACGTACCAAAGAGCCCATTCCACTCAACCGCTTTAGGGCCAAGTACTAATTTGTTCTGTTCCTATTAGTTCTGATGACTTTCTTTGATTGGCTTGTGAATCTCTCTCTATTAACTTTCAAATTGCAGCATTCTAGTTGATGGCTGTGAGCCATTTGCTGAGGACGTGTGGAAGGAATTCAGGATAAACAAGTTGAATTTTGAAGGTGCCAAGCTATGCGACCGCTGTAAGGTATCCTTTAATATTGAATATATCTTATGAAACTCATGCTTAACCTTCTCCTTGAGCTACATTTCTGAAAATGATGATAATGGAGGGAGACGGTGATGAGGCCTTATGATAATTAACTGTAATCCTTAAAATTGTTCAGAAATGATGTGTTTCTTAAAACCTCTTTTGCTTACAACTGCTGTGCTTCTTAAACTCTTTTGCTTACAAATGCTATGCTTCATAAATGCTTTTGCTTTGTAACTTTTGTCTCGGAATTATAAGGAATTCCTAAAGAGGATGGCGACTAAGCCTGGTTGGATATAACATCGGTTACTTTTTGGAGCTAAGTAGTGAAGAACCTTAAGTTTGCTGCTCAGGATCTTATTGTTACATCATGAGGACCAAAATTCTCAAAACTTTGGTCCACTTTCTTTCCTGATCTGCAGATAGATTTATTCAAAATTAAGTAGCCTGACGATTGAGGATTTTGTATTTTCCATATTAGTGCCTTAGATTTTTTATTTTTGTGTGCAGCCTCTTTATCGTCTGGCAAA
>JANZLK020001312.1:861117-873425 GCA_026937615.2 Erythroxylum glaucum
GGTTCGGGGTCCAACATGAAGCATCTTTGCTAATTAGACCTTTCACGGATCAGGAAATAGAGAAGGTGATTTTTAATATGAATGGCTCTAAGGCCCCGAGTCTAGATGGATTGAATGGTCTTTTCTTTCAAAAAACTTGGGGTAACATAGGGAGATTTGTTAAAGATGCTGCACGGTAGTTGGAGTATTGCTTAAGAAGATTAATAAGACCTTTCTATGTTTGGTCCCTAAAAGTTCTAACCTGGCCACTTGGATTGATTTTAGACCTATATCATGTACTAATTTCCTCTATAAGATCATCGTCAAGATTTTAGCAAATAGGCTAAAAGATGTTCTTCACTTACTCATTAGTAAGAATTAAGGTGCTTTTATGAGTAGTAGACATATTGAGGATAATATCCTTTTATTGTAGGAGTTTTTGAAAGGGACTCAAAGAAGAAGCCCTCAAAACTGCACTATTAAAGTGGATCTACAAAAAGTTTTTGGTGTTAACTGGAGATTCTTGCTAAAGACTACGGAGATTATGAAATTTCCCCATAAATTTATCAAATGAATTCAAGAATGCATTACCACTGCCTCATATGGAATATTGATTAATGGAAGCCCCACAAAGACGTTTAAAGGCAAAAAAGTACTTAGGCAATGGGACCCTTTTTCTCCTTACTTATTCCTTATTTGCATGGAGGTTCTCACCTTTATGCTGAAACACAACATTTCATCTAACTCCATCTTCAGGTACCATTCTAAATGTAAGAAGCTTTCACTAACTAGCTTATATTTTGCAGATGATCTTATTCTCCTAAGTAGGGAAAATGTTTCTTTACTTCTTACTATCCAAAAGTGCTGCTCACCTCCAAATTCTTTGTCATAAACAACTGGCATGAAAAAGAAAGACCCTCCTCTTTTGTATTTGGGGATTCCTAACTCTTCCAGGAGACTAAGATTTCGAGAATGTCTTCTTTTAATAGAAAAAAATCAGAAAAGATCGGAGTCTTAGGCTAATAGAACCCTGTCCTATAGAGGTAAACTTCAGCTTTTGAAGTCGGTAATTATGTCAATGCAAATTTATTGGTGCTATTACATCTTCCTCGCCAAAGGACTTATTAAAATTGTGGAAAAACTGATGAAGCAATTTCTATGGGGTAAAGAAAAAGTTAAGATAGGAATTGTAAAAGTAAATTGGAAGCATATTTGTCAATCGAAGGAGGCGGGTGGGCTAGGTCTGAAGGAACATATTTCTAATGACCAAGAGAATTTAGAGAATCTTAAATGAAAAATAATCATTGTAGATCAAACGGATTCACATCTGCATATTAAAAGGTGAGTTTTTAGGCTCTAAGAATTAAAGACAGTTACTCTTGGTTTTTCAACCAAATCCTCAAGTCGAGGGAAGAGGTTCAGCAACATATTACATGTCAAATTGAGGAAGGAGATAGAATATCTCTCTGGTATGATAATTGAACTAGTTAAGGGACTTTAATTCATAATCAGTTAGCAAGATCATTGTTGGGAAGGTTCTTTAAGAAAGCTAAGCTTCACAAGATAATTAGAAATGACAATTGGTTGCTTTCCTCAGAAGAACTATTTTGCCCATTCCTTAATACAGAAGCCTAGGGGAGAATGATAGATACTTATGGGATGGGGTTTCTGTATCAGAAATCACTAATTGGAAAGATAAAACACTAATGGATGGGGCAGTTACAAGAATAGGGTGTTGTTTCCTGATTTGGAGCAAGACTATTAAACCAAATGCTAGCTTTTTCTTTTGGCTAGCTATGTTTAATAGGCTTAGCACTATAGATAGACTGAAATTCCTATTCTCTTATAAGCATTGTATTCTTTGCAACTTAGAGGAGGAGACTAAGGATCATCTCTTCTTTGAGTGGGTTTCTCTAAAGAAGTGTGGATTAGAATCTCTAGTCTATATGCCCCTAGTCCTAGTCATTGCAGTCTCACAGATATTTTACTAGAGATATCTGAACTGCATATCTCTAAATAGGATAGGGAAATATTTATGGTCTCAACTTGTCTTCAAGCAATTTGGAAAGAGAGAAACAATCGAAGGTTTAAAGGGAGATCTATCAACTTACTCTCTCTTATAGAACTCTTTACTGCAAATATTAAGGAACAACTGATTATAAACCAGTTGGGATAGCATTGTAGCAGAGGACTGACTCTCTCTTGGAAAATATAGTCGTCAATATTTACTCATAGATCATGGACGTCTATCAGTGGATTCACTCTATGTGGGATACAGTAAAGAAAACAGTGCTACCCATACATTGTTATTTCCTAAGCAACTTAAGCAGATTTTAGAAATAACCAACTCAAGAAAGAAAAGAGAAATGAATATTAGATAGAAATCTGACACACCTGTTGATATTTGAGAGCATCTTGGTGTACCTCGTCTAGATCTACTGCCTAACCAATCGAGATTCATGGAGGAAGGTCCTCTATTGTCCCCCTAAAGACTCTTAATATTCAAAATGAAGCTTGTTACTCTTTGGAGATTCAAATAAATCTATAAAATTTGATCTCCTACCTGAGATGAGAAATTTGTTGTTAAAGAGACCTGTTTCAAGCCATCCTGATAGGAGAGATTATGATGGCTAGTTCAAGTGAGTGTTCCAAATCTATGAACAAGCCATTCATGAACACCCCACATATTCTTCGTTTGAGAACTCTAACACCACAGGACTTGCAACTAAATTCGCTGGATCAAATAGTTTAAACTCAACTAGTTCGATTATCCAAACTAATCAAGTGACTTACTAATAGCAACTACTTTGGATCGGTTAAGGAGGTCTAATGGTTCCTGCGTGTTTAAAAACACAAACAAGAATATTTGATAAAGAAAGAATAGAGATGAAAGAAGGAGAGAAGATAAGGGAGAGAAAAAGAGTATATTGTTTGTTTTCTATATCTGTAAATATCAGCCAGTACAATTCAAATAGGGCCACTATGAGATTCCTTTGACAAACTTGCCAGCTAATCATTTAGTAATTCTCAAATGGTAAAATTTACATCTTGAATGTTGGATTGTTGGACTAGTCTTGCTGGATCGAATTGGCTCGTATCAAATCCCTCTCTTCTTCAGGAACCTTGTCCTCAAGGTTCAAGCATGGAAACTTCTGCTGCAGATCAGATGCCCATTCCCAAGTAGCATCAATAGGATTACCATTAAACCATTGTACAACCTTCGATCTAGCACAGCCACAGGAATGGGTTTCAGAATGCTGGACGTAAGTGAGTTAGGTAAAGGAGTGCTAACTCCATTATCTCCAATTGCCCGCTTCAGTAGAGAAACATGAAAAGTGGGATGAATTTGGGAACCCTCAGGCAACTTCAGAGTATATGCTACTGATCCAACCTTGGCAACAACCTGAAATGGACCAAAGTACCGAGCTGATAGCTTGTGGGACGGCCAAAAGGCGATTGACTGTTGACGATAAGGATGGAGCTTTAGATAAACCTAATCCCCAACCTTAAAAGATCTGTCACTTGTTTTCTTATTAGCTTGCTGTCACATTCTGTTTTGTGCCCTAATTAAGTGATGCTTAAGAAGCTTAATCGCAGCCTCTTTATCTTGACAAACCCTGTCCACTTCTTGGACCTTAGCATCACTAGCACAATGAGGAAGATGAATTGGAGGTGGTTGTCCATATACAGCTTCATATGGAGTGGTATTAGTGGCAAAGTGATGATTTTTATTATACCACCATTTTGCTAAGGGGAGACACTTCGCCCAATTTGCTAGAGCATCACTGGTCATACATCATAGATAGGTTTCTAAGCACCTATTGACCACTTTAGATTGACTATCGGTCTAGGAATGATAAGCAGAAGACATATGTAGCTGGACTCCTTGTAGTTTAAAAATTTCTTGCCAGAAATTGCTCATGAACATTGAGTCTTTGTCACTGATTAAAATCTCAGGAAAACCATGAAGGTTGAAAATGTGATCCATATTGACCTTAGCTAGCACTTGAGCATAATAGGGATGGGAAAGAGCTATAAAATGGGGGTATTTTGATAATCTATCCACAGCCACTATGATAATTTGTTTACCAGTAGATTTAGGTAACCTAGTTATGAAGTCCATACTGACCTCAGTAAAGATTGCCTTTGGAATAGGCAGTGGTTGTATAAGACCGAGACTAGAAACATTCTCTGGTTTGCAAACTTGACAAACGCAACAACTACGTATATAATCCCTGATCTGTTTCTGCATTTGCTTTTAATAAAATAAGGTAGCTATTAAAATCTTTTGTTTCAACTCATTCGAATCCCCAATGACCAGCTTTCTCTTGTATTTAAGAAATTAACCATCCCAATAGAAATTTCGTTCGTTCAATGTCCCTATTTAAAGACTCTTGATCAGTTCCTGCATCTTTGGGTCTTTACCCTATGCTTCTTTGATTAAATCAAGTAGCTCACTAGATATGGCAGAAATTGCTTTCAATATTAAGGCATGTCCACTAACTTATGACAGAGCATCAACAACCGTGTTTTCTGCCTCCCTTTTTTGTAAGTAATAATGTAATCTAACTCCATTAGCTTAGCCAACCAGGTGCATTGGATATGTGTAGTTAACATTTGTTCTAACAAGTACTTCAAGCCTAATTGTCCTTTGCATGCTTTATTTGTGCATGAGACCTATAGTGGTGGTTTGATAGGTCATTTTGGGATTACTAAAAGTTTGGATATTTTGCATGAACATTTATTTAGCCTGGTATGCGCAAGGATGTTAAGCGTGTATGTACCAAATGCATTGCATGTAGACAGACAAAATCTATTGTTAAACCCCATGGATTATATACCCCTGAAACAACTTTTCTCAAAGTTATGTTTTAAACTTGACCATTCAGCAAATAGTTCCAAAGCATGCATCATCAGGTTAATAAAATGAGGACCAGTTCCACAATGGATTAGAAGATTATCAGCATACATAAGGTGCGTGAGATTGAGACCATTACATTTGTAGTGAAATTGAAAGTTCCTATTACAAGATCAGCATACTTGTCAATCGAGAAAAGCCTTCCTTCACAAGTGTGAATAAATAAGGAAACAAAGGACTCCCTTGACGAATGCCTTTAGCAGTCTTTAAAGGCTTGGTAGGAACCCCATTCACCAGAATACTTAGAGAGGGAGTGTAAATACATGTCATGATCCAATCGATAAATCTAGATGGCAACTGTAGAGCTTCAAGACAAACACAAACAAATCTCCAATTCACAATGTCAAAAGCTTTGAAAAAAATCAAATTTAATTAAAGAACTTTTGAGATTCTTGCTTGAATTATACTGTCGACAAGCCCACATCCATTTCCCAATTGCACCAAGACGCCTACACACCATAACCACTCCTCCATCACACCACCCTGTATATAATCATCAAAGAATATTTGTTCGTTAGATGAGAGAGAAAGTTAGTTAATAATTTGTTGTACAGCAATAGTTTTTCCTGTATATATTTCGACATTCAATCAATAACATCATCTTCGTATTCTATCTTGAAGAATTAACATGGTATCAGAGCAATGTCTCTGCCTTATCTTTTAAACAAAAACACAAACACCTTGCCTACTTAAAACCTTACCATTGAATGCGTGACAATGGAAATGGAAGATACCCCACAAATCCAAATCGATGAAGATGCTTACCACATCTCAGCAGCAGACAACCCAGGAAACCTACTTGTAAACACACCTCTAGAGGGAGCAAATTACCTGTCATGGAGCCGTTTGATGGTCATTTCATTAAAGGTTAAGGGCAAACTGGGTTTCGTAAATGGAGAAATAATACCACCCGTCGAAGATGAAAGACTTCTGAAGAAATGGAAAAAGGCCAACAACATGGTTATAGCTTGGATCATCAACTCGCTATCGAAGGAGATCTCAGATTCTTTCCTAGTGGTGACAATAGTAAAAGACCTATGGGAGGAATTAAAGGGATGTTATGGTGAAAGCAGTGGACCTCATCTTTACGAAATCACACAAGAAATTAGTAACCTGAGATAAGGTAACAATACTGTGACTGTTTATTTCACAAAGTTAAAGGGATTGTGGAACGATCTAGACTCCTTAATGCCGATAAGTGTGTGTAGCTGCAAACACGCTGGAAAGAACCTAGAAGTTTTCCATACTAACAGACTGATGCAGTTTCTGTTAGGCCTCAGGGAAGAATACGCAACCGTGGTAAGTCAGATTATGCTGATAGAACCTTTACCACAGGTAAACAAAGCTTACTATATGATACTGACGATAGAAAAACAAAAAACGTAAACTCTGACAACATGAATCAAAAGTGTGTTGCCTTTATGACTAATGCAAGTACATATAAGAAGCAGGGGAATAAGGAGTTCGGGGGAAGACGATTTAGTAACAGGAGGGACGATAAATTCTGTGAACATTGTAAGGAGAAGGGGCACGCAAAAGATACGTGCTTCCAGCTACATGGAATACCAGACTGGTACAAAGAACTACAAAAAAAGAAGAGTAAAACTACATATACCGCGATGAATGTAAGCAGCCCTCTGGAGGAACAGAGGACAACGCCACAGTCAAAAACAGAGACCAATATAGCAACACTCACACTACAAGTCCAAGATCTGATGCGTATGATCAAGGGTAAATCCCCAGCCGAGCTTAATCACGTAGCTTACAACAGCTACGTAGGTACGAACCCCAACTTTTTTATTTTTGGCAGTAACGAATACGATGATGGTACTATAGGAATTGAGTTACTTTATTCATCACTGATATCGTAAATTTATACACAACTATGAGTTCCCATATTACAAGATATACATGGTTCAGACTACAAGATATACACGGTTAAGATACATGATAGAATGGGTAAGATATATGATAAGTATTACAACTGATGTAGAGAAATCGTGGAGAATCGTTATCTACAATTCATAGCCCCCCTCAAGATGGAGCTCCTAGAGGAGAGTCCAATCTTGTCTAGGAACAGAAGAAACGGTGGTCGAGATAGTGGTTTGGTAAGGGCATCCGCGAGTTGATCTTTAGAGGAGACAGGCGTAACTCGTAGGGAACCTGACTAGACTTGCTCTCGAATAAAGTGAAAATCGATGGCAATGTGTTTCATGTGAGAGTGAAACACCGGATTCGAACAAAGATGAGTAGTGCCGATATTATCACAGTAAATCACAGGCCTAGTGGGAGTGATAATCCCAAGTTCAGTCAGTAGAGAGCATACCCAGCGCAATTCAGCAGCAGTGGAGGCCACGGACCAATATTCAGGTTCGGTGGAGGATCTGGCGACAGTGCGTTGTTTCTTGGAGCTCCAGGAGACGAGGGTGCTGCCAAGAAACACTAAGTAGGCTCCAGTGGAGGTGTAATCATCACAATTTTTGGCCCAGTCCGCATTAGAAAAGGCATGCAGAGCAAGAGAGGGAGTTCTCCGAATAGGAAGAGATAAGTCCAATGTGCCACGAAGATAGCGAAGGAGTCGTTTAGTGGCAAGCCAATGAAGTGATGTTGGACGATGCATGAATTGCGACAACTTATTCACAGCGAAGGCAATGTCAGGGCGAGTAAGAGTAAGATACTGAAGCCCACCAATGACCGAACGATATTCAGATGGATCTGGCAATGGAGACCCTGACATGAGCTGAAGTGGAGAGTTAGTCGCCATCGGAGTAAGGGCCGGTTTGGAGTCAAGCATATGTACTCGAGTGAGAAGATCAACAATGTACTTGCGCTGGGAGAGAAGTAGACCTGTGGGATGTGGAAGAACTTCAATGCCAAGAAAATAAGTTAGGGGACCAAGATCTTTAATAGAGAACCTGGTAGAGACACTGTTAATGAATTGCTGAACCAAGGTAGGATCCGGACCAGTGACAATAATGTCATCAACATAGACTAACACATACATCTGAATGCCAGACCGATGAAGGATGAATAATGACGTGTCCGTCTTAGAATTGAAAAATCCTAAGGTCAGAAGAAATTGTCGTAGTTCAGAATACCAAGCCCGAGGCGCCTGTTTGAGACCGTAAATGGCTTTGTGTAGTTTGCATACATATGTGGGAGCATCTTTGTTAACAAAACCAGGCGGTTGAGTCATGTAGACATCTTCATGTAGTCGACCTTGGAGGAAGGCATTATTCACATCTAGTTGTCGAAGGCTCCACCCTTTGCTAACCGCAATAGTCAAAACAATGCGGATGGTGGTAGGTTTGATGACTGGAATGAAGGTATCGTGGTAGTCGACCCAGGACGTTGATGAAACCCCTTAGCTACCAGACGTGCTTTGTACCTGTCAACATTGCCATTGGAAAGATATTTAGTTCGGAATATCCATTTACAGCCAACAAGATTGGTGGCCTCCTCCGGTGGTACCAATTCCCAGGTACCATTGCGGATGAGGGCATCAAATTCCTCAGCCATGGCAGAGCGCCACTTGACATCGCGAAGAGCCTCGGTGATGTTGTGAGGTTCAGGATGATGAAGAGAGCTAGAAGTGATGGAGTATGTAAACTTAGGATTTGGTTTGTGAATGTGATTTTTCGATCGGGTCTGCATGGGATGAGTGTTAGGTGCGGGTGGAGGGAGGATAGGATGGGCAGAAGGTATAGCAGTCTCGATGTTGGAAGAAGAGCTGGATACTGGAGGGTGTGTCGTGGGAGTAGGCAACGGAAAGTCTGCAACTTGATTGTCAGGAGTGGTAGACGTAGGCAGAATATAGAATGGGGGGAGCCAAGAGTCCGGAGTACCTTCATCCGAACGAGGAAGGGATGGTGTAACGGTTTGCATAGGAAAGTCATTTTCAACAAAACGAACATGGCGGGAGGTAAAAATACGGGAGGTGGATAAATCAAGGCATAGGTAAGCACTTTGTGATGTTGAATAGCCTAGAAAAACACAAGGTTTGAAACAAAAAGCTAGTTTGTGAGGGGAGTATGGACGTAACCAAGGAAAACAAAGGCAACCAAAGACTTTTAATTTTTCGTAATTTAGTGTACGATGGAATAGCCGAAGATAAGGAGAGTCCATGTCTAGAGTTGGGGTTGGTAATCTATTTATTAAGTAGACAGTGGTTGAAAAGGCATAGTTCCAGTAGGAAAGTGGCATGTGAGCTTGGTGTAATAGTGAAAGCCCAGTTTCAACTATGTGTCTATGACGACGTTCGGCAATGCCGTTATGCTCCGGAGCATGAGGTGGGCTAGTATAATGAGAGATGCTCGAGTCAGATAAAAAGGAGGACATGGCAAGATACTCCCCACCGTTATCACTATAGAGAATTTTAATTGTGGTGGAAAATAAATTCTTAGCTAAAAGTTTGAATTTTTTAAAAACAGAAAAAACATCAGACTTTCTTTGTAGCGGAAAATACCAAATATATCGAGTATGATGATCAATGAAAACCATATAGTACTTAAACTGATCAACAGACACAAGCGGAGAAGTCCACACATTCGAATAAATAAGTTCCAAGGGATGATTAGATGTCAATGTAGATCGGTAAAATGGCAATTTATGACTTTTACTACTTAGACAAGCAGTGCATGATTTATTATCAGAAACAGAAGAAACAGAAATTTTGAATAATTGAGCAACATGACGGACAATGACAGGAGTAGGATGACCAAGTCTGTTATGCCAAAAGGAGAGTGGCGCACGCACACTAGTGAGATGCAACACCGGAGCAGCAGAATTGGAAATTGAGGGCCACTTATACAAGCCATGTTTAAGAAGACCCTTCAGGAGGATTGTGCCTGTTGGTAGATCCTTCACAAAGAAAGCAAAAGGAGTGAATTCAATGGACACATGATTTGTATAGCAGAATTGAGCGATTGAAATTAAGTTACGGTTTAAAGAAGGAACACATAACACATTATGAAGGGTAAACTGACGATGAGAGGAAGAGGGAAGAGTAGAGGAACCAGTGTGGGTTATGGAGTGGGAGGAACCATCACCAAGACGAACATCATCCGATGCGTGATATGGAGTGTGTAGAGCCAAGTTTTGCAGATCAGCCGTAACATGATGGCTAGATCCACTGTCAAGTAGCCAGGTTTGATCCGGAGGTTAGAGAGGTGCGGCAAAATGGGCAATGGGTTGCCACGGTGTAGCTGCTCTGGGAGTAGAGGACCAAGAGGGAGGAGATGGTCAAGGTCCAGTTCCTGCAGGAGTAGACTGTTCAAACAAGTGACCAAACTGTGGACATTGACGTACCTTGTGACCTTGGATCCCACAGGCTTGACAATAGCCCTGATACGGATGGCGAGGACCTGAAGATTTGAGATCAGTGGAGCGTGCTCTTGGAGCTGCAGAGGGTATATATCCAGAAGACTGCCACAGCTTGCCTCTAGCAGACGAGTTGGTGGCATTGACGTTGATAGGCATAGCAGGCGAAGGCAGGAGGTTGTTCTGCCGAAGAAGAACTTCATGATTGAGAAGTTTTTCAAGCAATTCAGCATAGGAAGGGGAAGTGTCTCGTGCATGCATGGCATCAACAATCGGTTTGTAGACTTCATCGAGACCATCTAGGATGTTGTCAACAAGATCTTCCTGATCTACGGGTTTGCCAAGAATGGCAAGTTCATCGGCTTTATTCCGGATAAAATTCATGTATTCGGAGATGGAGCGACCAGCCTGGGAAGGACGCCGAATTTGATCACGTAATTGCTTGATGTGGCCACGTGATGGCAGAGCATAAGTTGCTACGAGAGTATCGCAAACATCGCGAGCAGTGAGGGCTGTGTTTACATTTGGTGTAACCGTGGGTGTGAGAGAGCCCACAAGGACAGCCAAAATAAGTTGATCCTGGCAAAACCAGGTATCATAACGAGGATTGTGGACAGTAGTGCTGTCGAGAATGATAGTTTGTGGTGGGGAAGTAATGGAGCCATCCACATAACCTAAAAGGTCGTAGCCCCGAAGGAGTGCTTGAAACTGAATTTTCCAGGTTAAGTAATTAGCACCATTAAGCTTGACAGTGGACTGAGCTGGATTGAGGACAACGATGGGATGAGTTGGGTCGGTGGGGTTGTCAAGAGTAGGAGAGGTGGACGAGGTTTGAGACATGTTGAAGGTTGAAAAGAAAGGAAAAAAAACAGAGGTTAAAAAGGATCAATAGGGCTCTGATACCATATAAGAATTGAGTTACTTTATTCATCACTGATATCGTAAATTTATACACAACTATGAGTTCCCAGATTATAAGATATACACGGTTCAGATTACAAGATATACACGGTTAAGATACCTGATAGAATGGGTAAGATATATGATAAGTATTACATTTACAACTGATGTAGAGAAAATCGCGGAGAATCGTTATCTACAGTTCATAAGTTCAACCTCCATAATGCCGCAAATCGGATGTTTTCAGGTTTTATTGCAGAAGAAAGGAACTATAGATATCAATCAAAATGTTTCTGTAAAAAAAGAAAAATTACATACGTACGATTGCCATAAAGGAGAGGATCTATCGATTTCCATGATAAAACTAGCGAAAACTAAAGTGAAAGATACCGAAATTAAGGCATTGTACGGACCGTGGCCTGTGAAAGATATTGCCCGATTCTCTTGTTCATGTCAAAGTGGCTTCAATTAGACATGGAATGCAGCTTGTCCACTAAAACTCTACGCGTCATCCTCGTTATTATTTGTATACGTAATTATCTCATTTAATTTGAAGCAGCTTGTCCACTAAAACCTTAGTGTCATTCTCCTTACTATTTATATACATAACTATCTCATTTGAAGCACCTTGTCCCCTAAATTTAACCTTACTGTCATTCTCGTTACTATTTATATACATATATAATTTGTAGCATTGACAATAATAGCTCATTTCATTACATGGTTCCATTAAGAATCTGATATGTGATATCTGTCATATTAAAGATTTTTGTTTATTATTTCCATATTAAAACGTACGTCTTTTCGTTAGTTCTCTACCGTTCTGCAATTTTTTATGATGTACAATTTAATCTTTTGAACGCAATGTCCCATGGAATTGATTGCTGGATAGCCCTGGAAGCAAGTTGCTAGTTTTCTATGGCGTAATTTAAGTTAGCAAGTAGGACGGTCCATAAATCCGTACTTCCAAGTAATTAAAACGCTATCACATTGCATCAAGTCAGCTGCTCAAACCAATAATTTCGATAGAATGTGACTCGAATTAAATTGGGTGGACTCTACTCAATGCAATAAATTGCAATTAGATTATGTGTAGATCACACAACCGAAATGCAATTATTAGTCAATTTAAAACCCAACATGGTCCCTCCAATATAAGGTTAGCGTTAGCTAACCTTTCCAATCACATTTT
>JANZLK020001313.1:149940-161620 GCA_026937615.2 Erythroxylum glaucum
ATTAGGAACATCTGAATGTTTTGGCCGTAACTTTTGCTATAGTAATCCAAATGAAGTGATTCTTAGTTTGGATTAAACTAGAGAAATAGGACTATAATTTGTATGAAGACATCGAGTTTCAATTTTGTGTTAAAGAATGTCAATTTTTGGATGGAAATAACGTGTTGGAAAATGATTTAACCCATTGCATTGAAATGCATGATCAGATAAAGGAGTTGTGACTGGAGTGGCCAGCGTGAAAAAAAGCTTAAAGCTTAGAAACGTGCATAAAGAGTTACAGGCTCAACGATTAATGGGCTCGGTATCCACAATAAGTACGGGATAGTTATGAAATGAGCCCGGTATCTACAAGAGATATGGGACAGTAAATAAGCGCTCGGTCACAACAAAGTAAAAATAAAAGTGAGTCACATGTGCAATTGTATATATAAATTGATATGTATCATATGATTGATTTGAGATGATTACTCAATTATTTGAAATGCAGTTGAATGATAAATGAGGATGTATTGTGACATGAAATACTTGTTGGATTGAGATATGATTTGCTTCTGTATTTCTGACCTGAGTGAAAACATCAATGATGGTTCACTTATTGAGTTCGCAAAATTCATCAAAAATTACAATATTGAATTTTTGGTTTAGAGGAGACTTAGCTAGTCTAGTTAAAGTAACTTTGGCATTTGGACTTGGGTTAGTGTCGGAATCAGTTGTAATTGTAGTTGTCATCAGTTATTTTTGTATCAAGGATTGTATCTCTCAACTGTTGTACAATGTAGATGTGAATTTTAGAAGTGTAATGTCATTTGAGACTTTATATGTTTGTAAATAAAGGTGCAATAAAATGATTATTGGAATATTTTATGATATGTGTGATGGATTAAAATGTCAAATGAATTGATTTAACCTTCTTAACGTATCATTTTCGTAGAGTATGTTCTTAAATCTCCTTCGATATGTCGGGCATATGCTCTATGGGAGTGATATGTTACAACTTAGATATGTTTTAATTGCATAGTATGAGTGAGAGCATGTTGATATACCTCAGGCATCTTTTAGCCCCATATTTTCAGCATCAAAGCAAGGAGAAGAAGGTAGGGACAATATGCATCGGGTCTTATGTGATACAATTAGCGAAGAGGATGAGAATCTTTAAGAGGCTACCATACATGATGTTGCTCGACACCGTAGTCGCCCTCAACTTGGATGTTATAAAGAATATACATATGGTACGTTAGACTCGAGGACCTATAAGTGACATCTATCAACTGATCGGGTTTCTAGATGAGCAAGCGGTTGTGGGAGTAGATAGAAATCGACCCAATTATATATACTAGAGCATCTATTGCGACATAACTCACTCCTGCTACATACGAGAGGAGTAGAGAAATAAGACGACTTTGTTGATAGCACGAACACGCCTAAAAGTCTGAACAATCCTAGGAGTCTGACACCACCACCGCCATATTAGGATTAACTAAAGATTGCTAATCTGGTCAATACAGGAATAAATCTAAACCGCTTGATCACATTCCCACGGACCAACAACAACTTTTACCGTTCTTCTCATTTCTTTCTCTGGTCGAATGAAAATGCAGAATTTTCCACGGCGTTTGACCGAACGCCTTTCGAGCAATTGAAACGCATCCTTCAATCACATCCCCGCCTTTCTTTCTCTCGTCCACTCCTGACTACAAAATACTAGAGAGGGGCATTGATAGATCCAAGTGAAAAACGCCCAAGTCGAAGATGGCTCGGATCTTCGAATACTTCGTGGTGTGCGGTCTGGGACCCGAGATCCGAACCGTTGACGGTAACAAAGGGTTTCATGGAATGGGACTGATGTACTTGCCTTCTCTTCTTGACCAATACCCTCCCGACAATCACTCGCTCTACCCTCCACCTCCTCCGCAGCTTCCAACTGTATGTCTTCACACTCTCATTGTTCCATTGAATTCGTGATTCTTCACTTGGTGTTGCATTGGATTGTGGTTGTTTGTTTGTGGATCTGATCTCATTGTATCACTTCGCAATGTCACAGTGTGTGCTTCCAGCTGGCGTTGAGCTGTACTCGTCGGGTTATGATTCTTTTGATTCCTCAACGTTCCCTCGGAGCTATCCTATTGTTTTAACTGGTAAAATATTTTACAAAACTGCTTCTGTTATGTGCCTCGAATTTCTGTGTTTAGTTTGTTCTGATGTGTTTGTGGCTTCTTGAGCAATAAAGATTGGGATTGTTTGTAGGTTATTTCAAACTAGGATTAAGCTCAATTGAATTTGATTGACTTGCAGTTTGTTTTATTTCATGCTTTTCCTTTTAATATTTTTTGAGTGCAATCAATAATGAACTTTATCTAACCATGGAAGGTGTTAAGGCCTCACTTGTAGGAATGGAATAGGAAAAATGAGCGTAATGACCTCCAATTTCGGGACCATTGAGACCAAAATCAGTGCCCAATGAGGTTTAGCTCATTTTAGTGTCATTTGTTATTAGAACATACTTCTAAGTTTGTAGTTAATATATGGACAACTAAATAGCGTGTCCTTTACAAAACCTCCTTATATGCTTTGCATGGGTTTTGTTTTATATGTCTCTGATAAGGAAATTGGGTTCTAGACATTTTTTCTAGGCTTAATCACTATTAACTTTTTCAAGGAGTGCTAGCTTCACAAAAATAATTGAGCCATTGACCATTGATAATAATAACCTATGTGATAGAGAGGATCATAATCATAGATTGTAAAAATACTTGCTACAGTTAAGTAAGAAAAGGAGTTTGGTTAGTTTGCAATAATTTTGGAAATAATCTATGCCGGTCTCATGTGTAACTAATCTGGTCACTACCTAGAAGAGAAAAAAATGGGTAGGGATACCCAAATGTACAAAACCTTGGACGACGTGTTGGAAAACCAAAATAGACTATGATGATTAGGAATAAGCTCTATAAATGACAGTATAAACATTACTATCAATCAACTAATTTCCTACACCTAATTATTTTCTTTTTATTGAGAAGTGTTACATTCTAGAACAGTTTTAGTTGTAATTAATTCTATTAACTTGGCAACCAATGTTGTTTATCCTTTTTCATCAATGCTAACAAAAACTCAATTCATCTAATTTGTTTACTTTTTTGCAACTTATTGCCTCATTGATGTGGGCATGGTGTTGCGTATGTCTAGGATAGACAACTTCTTCCAAGGCTAAAGTACAATACAATGGGGGGGATAAAATGAAATGTTCAGTATTTGATTTCAATCTGAATGCCTATTGCTTTTAAGAACCTGAAGACATTAGCTATATGCCTTTGACCACAAGTCATGTTTAGCACATGATTTCTTAATTTTCATCTCTCTAATGAAATGATTGTTCAAACAACTCTTTTGTCCTTTTGTATATTTTTTCAGAGGGTGATGGATCAAAAATTTATGTTAGTTGCATTGCTTTTCGAGATCCAGTTAGTGAGGATATTGCTGAGGCCTATCGTATACCAACAAATTCATTTGCTGACAAATGCATTTGTCTTGTTTCACGCTCTCCTAGCTTCGAAGTCCTTCGAGCGGCACTAGAAGAGTTATATGCTCTATGTTTTTCAACTGATGGAAGTAGGTAAAGATCTTCAACATGTGAAAGTTCATATGTTCATGATTTTTCGAGCAATAGATTGAATGTAGGCATTTGTGGACCAAGGTTATTTGATCCGATGACTATAAACATGTGGTCGCTGTAACATTGTAAATATTGGTATGAAAATATTTATGTTGTTATTTCAACTGAGATCAAAAAGTTGAATCCATGTTATTTCTTTTAGATGCATTTAATTTTCTCAACTATGCAAAATTTCAGCAAGCCATTGTGGGAAGTCATAGCATATATGGTATCCAATGTGCCCATACCTACTCCCGGGAAGGATCGAGTTTTATTTGCTATTGAGAACTCTTTGCTTTCGGTGGATGCTCCACCAAAAGATGGATTCCCATATGCTGATGTAAAACTCCCTATCTCTCCTTTGTGATCCAAGTCAGATCTCGTTTCAACAAAATTGGGATTTTGTGATTTTTTCTTCAGAAACTAATATTAATATATGGCACGTAACATGTCATGGTGTGCAGATATCATTTCATCCGCTGGTTCAGTGCTTGGATGTTGACAACTTAATCCAACTTTTCACTTCTGTATTACTTGAAAGGAGGATTTTGCTTCGGTCCAACAAGTATACCTTTCACTTTCGGCACAATGGATTTTGCATCTTGGTTTTATTGCTGCAATTAGTTGTTGTTAAGTTTCCACATTGGCTCTCAGCGGGAAATTTTTTACAATATGTATATTCTAGTAGTTGTGTATCGTATCTAGTATGGAGACAATATGAGTATATCCTTTTGGGTACCTAAGTGAAGCTTCCCCATGGCCTTTTCATTCTCCAAATGATACACACACATGCACAAACACAAAAGTGAAAGAAAATACAAGAAGAAAAAGGAAACAAAATGGAACTTCTTAGTTTTTTTTAGACTTACTTGGTCATAAGACTTGGGGCTTGTTTAATTTACTATTGGATTGGGAAGAAGTATTTATCTAAAGGAAAATAATTAGGATGATCTTTGGTTATTTTAAATTACATTTTTCCAGTTGACCTTTGAAACTTAAGAGTTATTCAAATAGAGGTTAGACTTAACTGTTTCATGGGAGAAGAGGAGAGAGAAAAAAGAGTTCTCTCCAACATCTTTTGATACATATATCATCAGTTCTTTTCTTTGCACTTTCATGTACTCAACTTGTCTCTACATATCTGCTAAATATTGTTTGATTGTCTAATATTTGCTTTTATTTCTTCATTCCTTATAAATAAACTTTATTTTTTCCCCTTGGAAATGCATATTTTGTAAATGTGGAAGAGAAAAGTAGAGGATACAGTCACTTGTTGTTGACTAGGTTTTATACCATCTATTTATAAGAGTAGGGAAATACATGCTAATGCCAATACTGTAAAATTGGATGGTAAACTATTCAAATACTAAATCTCTAACAAAATAAATGTATTTGATTGAAGAAAGTACAAAGTTCTGTCAAATACAATTGAGAGAATTCTAATACTGTTATAATTATATGAAACAAAATTGTCAAAGTGCTTTAGAAAAACTTTGCAACATTAATCTTAAGAACAATTAATCTTTAAGTTGGAGTTTCCCCAAAAACTAAAGGAGGACTGAAATTGTTTCTTTATAGGGTTGGTAGATCAATGAGTGGTACTATTTGTTTTTATATTAAGTGCAACTCAAACTATTTGCTTGTGTTAGGAAGCTCATTTTCTTAAATGGATTCAGTTATACAATGATATAGTTTACTAATTTTGATATCTTTTAATATTGTGCAGGTATTCTCTTTTAACTCTTGTGTCTGAGGCCATTTGCCATCTAATATATCCTTTTAGGTGGCAGGTAGGTTACTAATACCATGGGTTCCTATTTTTCTTTTCCTAGTTAGAATAACATGGCAAGATTGTCTTAAATTTCCCAGTAGCATTTTATTGTCTCATCTGGATATTACTGTTGATGTCTCTTTAATTTTTTCTAGACATGATGATTTCTTCAATATTCCATATTCTAATCAATTTATTTTTGTTTTGCTGAAGCATGTCTACATTCCATTACTATTTTACAGTGGAGTAGACTACATTGATGCCCCTACACCTTATATGATGGGTCTCCATTCTGGTGTTGATACTTCAAATCTGGCTATGGATGGTGTAAGTTCTGTTTGTGAATTAAAAATCTTCATGGCATTTATGTATATGTTCCACTTACTTAATGTTCAGTTTGGAATGCGCCACTTTTTCTGTGATCAATGTTTTATATGTATGGTTATTTCATAAAATTTTGACAACATTTGTTCAATCTTTCTTCCGGTTATAGAGAGTTCCAAAATAAGGATATATTCACAAAATTTTAGAGTTGCTTCTGATTTTACTATGCCACCATGTACAACAAAACTCGTTCAAGTTCTTAAATTCTGTAAAATAACATGCAAAGCTCCAACCTCAGTAGACAAGGATTTCTGCCATTTTGAATGCACTAATGGCTACTTTGTTGGTTTATGTGTTCATTGCCTTCCTCACCTACTTTTTATGTTTCTACTAAAGGAGCTTTTATTGTAACTTAGCCAGGAGATGCCCTAAAGTGCCATCAACTTGCGCTAACGTTGGAATGTGTGGAAACAACACTACTAAACTTTGATCATGGTGATTGAGTTGTGATGTTGCTTCTTATGATAGCAATCAGGTCCTCCTGAAGTTGCTGACAAATTCTCCTTTCTAGAACAAACCTATATTTAGATATGAGAAAGAGTAAAATGGTTGTGACACCAATCCGAGAAGAAAAAGATCAGTTGGAATACAAATCTCAAAGTGTGAAGTGTAATGTGGGAGACATATTTCGGTCTCATCAAATGTAGTGCATTTGACCACTCTGCCTTGACTGTCATTTTCTATAGCTATTAACTATGCCATTACGGTTTATGCTCAACTAGTGAATGGATGATGTCATGTCTGACTTGTTTCTGTTTTTAGTGGTCAACCATTGACCTGTTGGTTTCTGCTTGTGCTTTTAGGTTTTAAAGATCAATTTGTTGAGCCTTGATTTAACTTGCTTTTTCATTCCTTATAGGTGGTTGTTGTGGACCTGGAATACAACAAAATTAGCACATCAGAAGAAATACCTCCAATTCCAGAGCCAGAATTAAGTTCTTTGCGTGGTGAAATACTGGAGCTCTTGCATCCCAATGTTGTGGGCATAGATCAGATGAAGGCTGGTCCAGTTACTTTTTCAGAATTGTATACAAAATGCTGCAGCAAGAAGTGGGATAAGGGTCATGACCTTCAACTTAGGTGATACTTGGATGCATCTGAAATATTCATAAGTACTTATTGCTTTCCTTCAGTTGGGTATTCAGATCATTATATTTAGTCTTTTTATTGTCTTAGATGATTAGTTCTTTGGAAAGAAATATACGTGGTATACTGAACTGATTATTAGAGAAATAAAGACATGCTTGGTACTTTGAGTTCCTTTCTATGTTTTCCATTCTACATCTGTAGCATTAGTTAATGACTGTCAACTTTTCTTAAGAAATTCTACAATATCTGGGTAATTATCGGAGAAACCAGACAAAACTCAAACTTTTGCTGATTATTTGAGGGAATTCCAGGACACTTTATCCTCTCTAGAATATATCAAGGACAAATCTTTTCAAATTACTTTGTTTTTTAGTTATTGCTTCTTTTACTAGTATAAATATCAAAGTAGAGGACAAAGGGAGCAAAGCTTTCAGCATTATATGGAGCCACAAATTGTTACATCAAAGTTATAATGTTCAGTTATGCCCTCACAAATTAGGGCATTCATATGCATCAATGTCATTATATGCTGATACTAGTTTTGCTATTATCTGAAATAACATACAGGTACAAGAGCTTTCTTTGTAATTTAATCACATTTTCTTGAGATTAATCACATTTTTGTGTCTTGTTCAGGTTAATATTTTTAAACTTCTTTGCATCAATTTTAGGCGGCTACCGCAATTTCGTTGTATGTAATCCTTTTTCGAAGTTGTTATCGTACTAAATTATCTTTTAACCTTCATACCAATTGAATTTATGTGTCCTTATTTTGACTATCATCAGGAAAATACTGCAAGTCATGACTTTAACACCCAAGCATTTTTAAAGAAGCGGTCACGATCAACTAACCAACCGGCAGATCCAATGGTGGGTGTTGCTTTCTAATTGATCATTTTTTTCAAGAACTTGTTACAAGCCAATGTGGCTGCTTTATAAACTGTTTAAATGTTTCATGTCTTCTTCATATGCATTTTATGTAGTCCGTTGACATTCCTTGTCCTCATTTTACTTTCCTTAATTTGACAGATAACCCAGTTTTTAGATTCTCATGGTTTCTTGGATTACCTTGAGAGATGCATGGGATCAGATGAAAATAATAACATTAATCTTCTTGATAAGTTGCAAGATGCAATTGGGAGGGGTCAGAACCCATTTTCTATTCTCCCTTGGTCATTGGTGGAGCCAGAGATTCTAACCATATCAGATCCAGATGCTGGATTGTCAGGTATATGCAGTTGATAATTGCTTCTTTGAGTTAGAGAATTGGATGAAAGCTGACCTTAATTGCCAATGTATGAATATATACATGAAAGTACGTAAGAATAATTAATTTCCACAAAAAATCCTACTAATTATACACTATTCTCAACACCCCCTCACATTAGACCAAAGATATAATGTCCATGTTTAGTTTAGTAAATATGAAACTTGAAGACCTCCTAATGACTTGGTAAACAAATTGACTGATTGATTTGAGAAATAGTGAACTATGTAATCAATTCCTTTGACATAATTCTCTTTAATGATAGTCCACCTCTGTCTATGTGATGCTTGATTATCGCATATCAATCTCATAGGCTTGTGTGACATAGGTCTAAGAGAATGAATCCAAATTTCTTCTAACAGTTGATGCACCTATAATAAATCACATGTTGCAATTAACATGGCCTTGTATTCAGCCTCTGCATTACTACGTGCTACTCTTTGCTCTTCCTTGAGACTAAGTTTCCTCCTTCAAATGCATAATAGTTTGAAGTGGTACGACTATTTAGTTGTGAACCTACATAATTTACATTTTCAATTCTTAGTATATCAATGTCTATAATTATGGTGCATTAGTCTTTGTCCAAGAGGCCTCTTGATGTACTTTACAAAACGTAGTGGTAATGTTCAACATAAGGACAGGATATATTGACTCACTAAACTATCTAATGTACAACAGCTTACCAAGAACTTGTGATATTTAGCTGGATCAGAATATGCCTCCCACATATTAGGTTTGATAGGGATATTTAAGAGTATCTATAGGTTTAGATTCCAATAACCTAGTCTTTTACAACAAATTAGTAGTATATTTTTTCTGAGGTAAATTCCTTTTGTTAACAATGCTATCTCATTACCTAAACTATACTCTAAAATATCAAGGTCATTGGTTTGAAAAATGTTGTTATAGAAGCCCTATACCTAGAGATTTGGATTGAATCATAATGACCATGACATATATAGACAATAATAGGTTATGCTTTATCATAAAACATAGAATGGGCTAAATGATAATGTTTGAGACTACAATCATATATAGTTGTACTTACTCATCCAAACTATGCACGAGGAGACCGCCTGAGGTCATAAAATAATTTCTTTATGTCGACATATTTAGCTAGAAGAGTTCTTATAAGCAACAAACCTTGGTGGTTGCTCCATATAGGTTTTCTATTGAATGCAACATAAAAGAACACATTCTTAATGCCAATATGATGCAAGGGCTAGTGGGCATTTAGAGAAATAACAAGTCAAACCAAAGTGATCTTAGTCATAAGAGAGTGTGTTCGCATAGTCTACAACAAAGATTTAAATGTAGCTCTTGGACGTGAAGCAAGCCTTAAGGTGATCGACAATATCATTTAGGCGACCTTTAGTAGTGAACACCCATATGCAACTTATAGAAGATTTGGCAAAGGTAAAGGTAGAAGTTCCTAAGTACCATTAGAATGAAGATTTGTCATCTTCTCAAGTATCATAGCCTGCCACCTAGATTGTGTCAAAGCCTCAACCATCGCCTTAGGTAGACACAACAGAAAAATTGAAATAAAAGAAAAAGAAAGAGACTTGAGGATAATTATTAGATATGGAGGAGAATGGGTAAATCTAGCTTAGATGATTAGTCATGGTATTAAGAGGAGTAGTCCAAGCCTAAGGATCACTCTTCATACTCTCACTTGGTGGGAATATCCTTGAATTTGATGGTGGTAAAGAAGAGGAATTAGAATCATAAATTACTGAGGGAAGGGAGTCGATAGGTAGAGTAAAGTTTAGTAAAGATGGAGATGAGTCAATTGAAGAGGAAGGGTATAAGGTGCTTGTTCAAAGAAGGTAACATTGGCTAAGGTGGAATACTAATAGGGGACTAGCGAATAACACAGATATAAATTACAATTTTGCCTTTGGGGAAAGTTTATGAGAATGTGGCATGAGGAATAAGACAAAATGCATACAACCAAAATTGGTCGAGAGGAACACAGTATGTAGTAACATTACATGTTATTTTCCAAAAAAACATGTAATGTTACATATAATAATATAGTCTAACAACCCAAAAGCACACACTTCTATAGTTCTTGCCACCTTTCCTGGCCACTTTCTATTTCTTCTAGCAAGCTTTTTCAAAATAAATCATTTTACTTGATAAATATCTCTACTTCTTGCTCGGTGGTGAGTGGTTCAGCTCTAGCAGCTAATTGTTCAAACCAACGTTGATATTCTTCGACCATGCCCAACTGGTGTAGCTTAGCAAGCTCCCCCAGTTTATTGCCTTGAATAGTGGGTCCAAATCGAAGGTGACAGTGTTGTTTGAATTCCTCCCAAGTAACCCCTGGTTGATCTCTATCTAGTTTCAGAAACCACACTTGTGCATCCCCATCAAGATGGTAAGAGGCAATCTCCACCTCCTCATCCTCTAGAATTCTTTGGTGTCGAAAGTAGTGTTCGCAATGGCTCAACTAGGCTAGCTGGTTGTGTTTACCATCATAAATAGGAAATTCGAGTCGCCCATATCGGGGGGCTTGCATTCTAGCTTCGACTTGGTTAGGTTCTTGACCTGGGTCTTGTTGCCTGCGGTTAACACTCCCTGTCTCACCTTGTTGCCTTTCCACTCGAGTGGCAGCCAAGTCCCTTGAGAGCTCTTCATACGGGTGGAGAGTTGCAAACGCCCCAATCGGTCTCTTTGACGATCTTCGTGATACATTTTCATTAAAGTCTCAAGTTGCATTTGTAAGTTATTAGATGAGTCGCCCATTGTTATGGTCCCCGAATCTGATACGGTATTCATATCATTGGTTAAAGGCATAGCTTTAATTAAAAAATCTGAATTTGTACGAAGGAATATTCGTATCATTTGCGAGCATAGCCGCCTATGACTATTTTAAATGTCCTTGTTACATTTGTAAGTTTCAGAATCAATGATGTGCCCGTGCACTGGACACTAGCAAAGCTATAGGGAGATTGTGTGCTAAATTTAAAACTTAACTTTCACGGTATTACATTTACTGTTAGATGCTATATGGGTTGATGGCTGGGCAATGGTATTTAAAAATTAGAAAGAGAAAATAAAAAATGACCCAAGAATAGTAAGCTGTTGATGTAAGGCATTGGAAATTGGATATTGGGCACTAAATGTTACGGTGGTTGTTGGGTGAACTTGGAAACTTCTCATTTCCTTTTAATATTTTTATATACTACTTGGAATTCGAACGTGCTAAATGCGTAGTAATCTATTATTGACTTTAACATGTCTGCCAATTAGAAAGAAAGATGCTATTTTGCTTTAGGTACCATTGAAGAATCTTCTCCATACTATTCAAAACACTCGGATGAATATGACTGGAGTTGAGTTCAATATTGTACACCATAACTCTACATTTCCAATTTCATCGGTTCAAACCCTCAAAACCAAGGACTTGAATGTACATGCCTAATAGTTTGTCTGGCTGCGACAGGAAAGTGATTAATTATGTGAAATTGTAAGCAGCACAAAACATATCAGCCTATAAGAAATTAAAATATCA
>JANZLK020001313.1:171686-186648 GCA_026937615.2 Erythroxylum glaucum
CGGCGTAGCCTCCCACTGGGTGGCATTCTTCAGGGGGGGGCGAAGCTCGGGAATATGGATGGTATTATATATAAGCGGTACATAAGCAAGCTAAAAGTTTCTGACAAACTGCACATATTACTCTCTCTTTCTCTCTGTCTCTCTCAATATATGTACACACACAATATATATATAGGCCTGGTTCTATTCCTCTCTCGACCCTTTTCTCTTAGCGATTATCCATTATTTTTATCGTCATGCTTCGGAACAGAATTAGGATATAGCTGAAATTCTCTTTTTTGCTCAAGGGGTGTGCCAGAATTTTTTCTCACTGGTTTATGGTGAACCTACGGATGAATTTGAATGAGTGTTTGAAGTCTCTGTCTTTAGCTTTCATTTAGCTCTACGAGTACGAGAGAGCTGTAGAGCGGGAGTTTCCTTAATTGGGTGTCTGCGGTTTATTAGGCAAAAGCTTCTATTGGGATTTCAGTTTTGCAACTAGTAATTTAATTGTCTGTGTTTGCTTTAGTTGCAACTCTTTTTTTCAGTTAAAGCTACCTACTTTCTTTGTGATTGGCTTTGTTAGTTAGGATTGGATTTGTGGAGATTTTGTGTTTGAACTCGGTGTTCCTCAGATTTTGATATAGAGAGCTACTTGAAGAGACAGCGAATTGGGTTAAAAGGAATATGGAAATGTCTTCAAGAGCTGAGATTGATGGAGACCCCGACATCAATAAAGGTAGTATGTGGATTTTGGATCAAAAGCTTGACCAGCCTATGGATGAGGAAGCTGCAAGGCTCAGAAATATGTACAGAGAGAAGGTATTGTAACAGATTGATTCTGCTCTGTCTTTGTGTGCGATTTTTTTTACCAATAAACCAGTTCTTTATTTAAGTTAGAATTTTCACTATTGGATATTTGCGCACAGCCATGAACTATAGATTGTTTTGTTTAGTTATACTCCTTTTACCCTTCTGTGCTAGACCCCATGAATTTCAAAATTACCATCTCCAACTTGAATTTATTCATATGGATTTGCAGTTTCTCAACATCTATTACTTATATACTTCATGCTAAGAAACTTAGAAATAAGTACAAATCTGTTATTGGGTCATTGAGTTAGTGACTTTTAAGAATGTTGGAGTCGGCGCTGATTTCATTTTTGTTGCATGTACAATCTTGATTCCTTCAGAAATTCTCTGCGCTTTTGCTTTTGAGGCTTGCTTTTCAGAGTCTTGGAGTTGTTTATGGAGACTTGGGGACTTCACCCTTGTATGTGTTCTACAATACATTCCCTCATGGAATTAAAGATACAGAAGATGTAATTGGCGCGCTTTCATTGATCATTTACTCTCTTACTCTTATCCCACTTCTCAAGTATGTCTTCATTGTTTGTAGGGCAACTGACAATGGTCAAGGTAAATGAATTTCACTAGACTATACACTTTGGCTTGGATATTAAACGTTGACCTTATAAGGGTCTTTGTAGTGCCATGTGATGAAAACATGCTGAGGGAGTTTCTTACAGTTTTTTGACAATATGCAGTTGTGAAGACATAAGAAAATAGATCCTCGGCATTGGTCTTTATAGATTTTCTTTGTTTTTACTTCATCTCTTCAGACTAGTTAGGGTTTGGGAATTTAACATTTTACCAAAACAATCTGATTCTTTCAATATCTTAGTATGCAATGTTTTCCTCTATTGGTATTGATAACTCCCTAGATGTCATTTCTTAGGTGGAACGCTTGCACTTTATTCGTTGCTTTGTCGACATGCAAAAGTAAAGTCGATTCCTAATCAGCACAGGACAGATGAGGAGCTGACAACATATAGTCGTTCAACTTTCCATGAACAATCATTTGCTGCTAAAACTAAGCGGTGGCTGGAGAGACACGCATCTAGGACGAATGCACTTCTTATTATTGTCCTAGTTGGCACTTGTATGGTGATTGGCGATGGAATTCTCACTCCAGCTATATCTGGTACTTCGCCATCTAACTTATTATCAATATTCATTTACATGGGAGTGTTTGCTGTGTTTTCTGCACTCTCTATTGCTGGTCTTGGAATAAAATAAGAACCGAGTAATTCTATCATACACCCATATAAATCTGTGTTCAAACATTTATGATTATTGGCAAGACAGAGATTGCTTCATGGGAAGTTTTCCTGATTGTAATAGCCATCATCGTGGTGCAATTGATAGAACATTTATTGCAATTCATTGTAAGGATCAAACATACATTTCATGAGTGTTCTTACAGTCTGGTGAGAGCACCACATGCCATTTATACTTCCGACTTTATAACCAGACACGTGTGGTGCCATTATATTCCATTTCCTGTTTTCCTTTCTGGAATTGTGGTGAGAAATGTGATTTAATAGTACTTGCATAAGAAGAAAAACATATTAACACTTTCAATTGTGTGAATATGCATCTTAGCAGACAAGAAAAATTATTTAATATGAACTGTAACTTTTTAATCAAGTGGATTGTACTTTCATATCTTCACTGTAATAAAGTATTCGTTGTTATAGATAAAGTCTCTAAACATGCGACAGCAGACTTTTGGTTAAAGAAAACTCACCAACAGAATTGATGTGCGTGTGAAATCTATAGGAGAATAAATCTTTTTTTCTTTTTCTTTTTCTTCATTGTACGATTGGAATTAGATTAGGATAAAAAATCTATTGGTTCTCATGTGCTGCATATGGCTCATATTCGTGATGTGTATCTTGGGAGAGTTTTGTCTTTTAATATATGGATCTTACAGTGTCTGTGGTAATACTGATATAATGTCATGTCTTTCCTCATAATTTTCTCAAAATTTTTTAATTCTGTACCATATTTGGCAGTTCTTTCGGCTTCTGGTGGCATCAAGGTGGATCATCCTCACATGAGTAATGGTATATTCCTCTCCCAGATACTGCTGAAACTGTATCGTTCAATCTTAATCTCATTTATAACCACTTCTTTTAACTTTGTCTGTGGATGCAGATGTAGTTGTAATTGTTTCTGTCATAATATTGGTAGGCTTGTTTAGCATGCAACACTATGGGACAGATAGAGTTGGATGGCTCTTTGCACCAATTGTGCTTCTTTGGTTCCTGTTAATTGGAGGCATTGGTATGTTCAACATCTTGAAATATGACAGAAGTGTACTTAAAGCTTTTTTGCCTGTGTATATTTATCGGTACTTTCGAAGGGGAGGTAAAGATGGCTTTACTTCCCTTGGTGGCATTATGCTCAGTATAACAGGTAACTATGTGCTCTTACCGAAAGTTTTGCATAAATTTCTTGTACTTCACACTTTTAAGCGCTTATGCTTTACATTGTATTCTAAGTTTAAACAAGTGTATATGAACCTTTTACAATATTCTGATTAGTCATAATTACAGGTACGGAGGCACTTTTTGCAGATATATCCCATTTTCCAGTTTCAGCTGTACAAATTGCCTTTACAGTTGTCGTGTTTCCTTGCCTTCTTTTAGCATATTCTGGACAAGCTGCTTATCTTATGCAAAACCAGGATCATGTGAACGATGTATTTTATCGCTCCATTCCAGGTATTTTGTTATTTGTCCCTGACATGCAACCTTATTGTTTGGCCTACAAAACTGCAACAGAATGCGCTTGGAATTTTCATATAGCTATATTTGCATCATAGCTTTGGGTGAAGAACATTTTGCGAATTTTACTGGGTATTTTTGCTGTTTGGGAATCTTGATGCGACTATTGTTGTTTGCCTTTCGTAATAATTGAGCAAAAGTTCTCCTTGATCAGTTAGTCTCATACCATACCCTTAGATACCTTTCTACTGGACATCTGCGTGTCCAAAATCCCCAGATGTTAATATTGACTGCCTTAAGAAAACTAAGTGCTCTGCAATTCCACATTATTTTTCATTGGGGAAAATCCCCAGAGGAGATTTTGTAGCAGCAGCACAATTAAAGGATGATAGCTTTGACATTCCACTTCTTAATGGCATAGAGAGTCATATGCCTTGTTCCATGCCAGTGTTGGGAGATGTTAACTTTTACCTCTTTGCAGATAGCATATATTGGCCTGTGTTTATTGTTGCAACTGCTGCTGCTGTAGTTGCAAGTCAGGCTACCATATCTGCAACTTTTTCCATAATAAAACAGGCCCTCGCACATGGCTGTTTCCCAAGAGTCAAAGTTGTACATACTTCGAAGACGTTCCTTGGCCAGATTTATGTCCCAGATATCAATTGGATTCTTATGATTCTTTGCATTTGCGTGACTGCTGGATTCAGAAACCAAAGTCAAATTGGAAATGCTTATGGTAAGTTCATCCTTGTTGCGCCCCATTATTTTTGTTTGAATCTTCATGGACCTTAGTGACTTCATTTCTGATATATTGGCTGCTATAAATAATCTTTAACAGGTACAGCTGTTGTGATTGTAATGCTTGTCACCACATTGTTGATGGTACTGGTCATGATACTTGTTTGGCGTTGCCATTGGATTCTTGTGGTGATCTTCACAGCTTTATCACTAGCTGTGGAATGCACTTACTTTTCTGCAGTTCTGTTCAAGGTTGACCAAGGAGGGTGGGTGCCTCTGGTCATTGCAGGAGCCTTTCTTCTCATAATGTATGTTTGGCATTATGGTACAGTAAAAAGATACGAATTTGAGATGCATAGTAAGGTTTCTATGGCGTGGATTGTTGGACTTGGCCCTAGTTTAGGACTGGTGAGAGTTCCTGGGATAGGACTAGTTTACACCGAGCTAGCTAGTGGGGTTCCTCATATCTTTTCCCACTTCATCACAAACCTACCTGCCATCCATTCTGTTGTTGTTTTTGTCTGTGTGAAATACCTCCCTGTGTACACAGTCCCTGAAGAAGAGAGATTCCTTGTCAAGCGAATAGGACCAAAGAATTTCCACATGTTCAGGTGTGTTGCAAGATATGGCTACAAAGACCTCCATAAAAAAGATGAAGAATTTGAGAAGAAACTGTTTGATAACCTCTTCCTGTTTGTCCGGCTGGAGTCCATGATGGAAGGGTGTTCAGACTCCGACGAATATAGTCTATATGATCAACAAACCGCGTATTCAAGGGATGCCTTCCTGAAAAATGATGGCCACGCAACCACTTCTGTCATAGATCTTACAATCTCCTCAGTCGACTCGATTGTGCCAGCGATTGCCCCGTCAAATGTGAACTCAACAGTTCTGTCATCTGGACATCTAAGCAGCCAGACAGAGGTAGATGAGATAGAGTTTTTGAACAGCTGTAGGGATGCTGGGGTGGTACACATAATGGGGAACACAGTTATTAGGGCAAGCAGGGATTCAAGATTCTATAAGAAGATAGCGGTTGATTACATGTATGCATTCCTTAGGAAAATATGCAGAGAGAACAGTGTAATTTTTAATGTCCCTCACGAGAGTCTATTGAATGTGGGACAGATATTCTATGTATAATCTTATTCATCTCTGTATATTATTGTCTTTAATTTAAAAAAAACGTAGCAATGAATTTGTAATGCACTTGTTGAGGTGCATATAAAAGACGAATTGCAAACAACCTGCGACAAAATGGTACGAACAAGGAAGCACAACACTAAGATAAGTTTAGGAGAAATAGTGCATTTTTTAAAAAATTAAGGATTATTATTATTATTATTATTGATAGAGTATATAGAGAATAAAAGTCAGAGAATAGTTAGACAAAAAGAGCAACAGGGTAGAGAAATTAAATTACTAGTTGGCTTTCTTTTTAATTTTACGAGGTGATGATTACAATCTATATAATCTTCTTATCTTAGATATGAAGTGATTGATCCATTTTTCTACATAATTAAACTACATATAAAGTATTTATATTAGTTAAAATGTTTAGTTTGAATAATAATTTTGTAAAATAGGTAATTCAATCACTTAAGACATTTACCTTATAACACTCTCCCTTAAATGTACTATGCATAAAATATGTCACTAAAACCTAACTACTAAAAATTCAATAAGACAAAAAATATACTTTAAATGATTGTCCATAACTCATTCTGTTCTTATTTGGTTCCTCCTCTTAGGAGTAGTAATGGGTCAAATTGGGCCAGACCAACTTAGGCATAAACCTGGCTCAATAACTTTTGCCTAGGCTTAGGCTCAATCCAAGATCTAATCAAGCCTAAGGCAGTCAAACCTAAGCTTGACTGGGCTTGGGTAGCTTGAAGAATGACTTAACTTGGCCAACTTCATTTAATTTAGTTTTTAAATTAAAAAATAAAAAATGACATCATTTTTTTAATAGTTGTTGAGCCTCAGGCTAGGCTTGTGTCTAATTGCCACTACCTCTTTTGCATCTTCCTTTATCTATTCTTCCTTCTCTTCTTGAACAACAACTTTGTCCTTTTTTTCAACCTTTACCCCTTTGTACTCTATAACACTATTATAGTCACATGTTCCCTCAAATATGGCTTAGCGTATCCATATAAAACACATGGTTCTTTAGTGTTATAGAGAGTAACCTCAGTTGAAACTATGAATTTCATGAGGACGTCTTTAAGACATTAATACTCCTCTTATAAGAGGTCCCTTGAGGCCATTTATCCATTTAAGTTGGATGCTCCTATATAAAGTTTGATGCCTAACATTCTTGAGTGGGATTTCTACCCCATAAATATCACAACACGTCACAAGTATTTATTAATAATAGGTCTCCAAATTAGTTACGAGGAGGTAAAACCTTTTATGGCAATGAAGATATCAAAGCACTAGCAATCCTAGCATAGTACTAGTTGATGATTACATAAGTTGCTTAAACTCTAGCTATCACAGTAAACATACTATTTATATAGCTATAGTGCAATTGTAAGATGTAGCTTATCTTTGAATAGTTCAAAATAGGACTTAGATGGAGGGATCATCAGTCTAGTTAAGTCTTTATCCTATAGCCATTATGGGGGAATAATAAGTTAAAGCCTACATAAATAATGATAAAGTTGTTATCCACTCCATAGTATTAAGAGAAAATGTTCCTTTGTAATGTGTTTTGTCAATGAAGATACTCTCATTCCTTACTTTCCACGATGTATAAATGGTATCATAGAAGGAGATACTTGTTATGAGAAATTCACCTACCTTTAGATGCATTCTTCTTTGACCAGGAGATGATGATGTTACAATCATTAGTGGCAAAGTTAATGATTGTTCAATTGTTGAATTAATATTCAGAGTCCTTTAAAGATGATATAATTAAAGAAGAGATGGTCTTTAGTTTCCTCTTCAATATTGCAAAGTTTATAGGCTACTAGAAGAGGATTGTTTCTATCACATATTAAGTGTTAGGTGTCTATTCTTTGTGGCTAGCCACATAACAAGGAGAGTTTTGGAGCAATTTTGCTATACCATATTAATTCCTTCTAGCTCACTTAATATCTATGATTCCTAAATATATGAAAAGTTTATTTTCTGTTAAAGAAGTCAGAATAATGCTTGGTTTATATGATAGTATCTTATCTTATCTTATCGAGGTTATACTAAAGGAGATTGACTTTAATGCAATAAAATCCCATTTATTTAATCTTCTAGTCACTATCATTAACAATCTCAAATACTTTTATCTCCTGGATTCATCATGTGTCTCAGTTAGAATGCATGAGGGAGCAAATAGAGAGCCCCAACTTAGACCAAGTATCATACCATATCCATATACTTTCTCCATTTCTAATTATATACTAGATGTTTTGACAGAGCTTACTCCTTAACTTTAGCATTTTAACCATTGCTCGTGAGTAATCAGCATATGATTGCACTTTCTAATGCCTAGAACCTTCTAGATAGTAAGAATGACCCCACTTAATTTAGAGGTTTTCTTTATTAATCAATATTTTTCAAGACTCTCTTGGATAGTAATACTTGAATACATAATTGAATTGACTAGATTCCTTGTCCTCCTTTATCTCTAGGTAATCTAATCTCCTCCCATTTAACCGTATCATGAGTTTTGTTATAGGCATCCCTAATAAAGAGGAAATTCCTCACTATTCTCTTTGGTCCTTTTGTGATGCTTTTAAGAAATGCCATGTATAATAACTAAGCATGCAAGTTGCTTAGGATAGATTTGGTAAGTTAAGTGCTTACAATATAGGATAAGCTTCTATTGGACCAATGTCCTACTCTTTAATGGATGGAGTCAAAGATATAACTTGAAAATCTATGAATGATAGCCTTTTGGTTGTTAATAGAAAACTAGAGATTAGCGGCTAAATGTGCAAGAGAGTAAAAGCATTTAAAAGAATCCATAATTACTTTAATAGAGGTAGACTTAACCTTGTAAAAGAGAAGCATATCATTAGCAAATGACAAGCTAAATAAATAAAGCCAAGAGAAAAATTCAATGAAGATTGTAAATAAATAAGGTGGGGTTAAACACAATCTTCAATGCATAATCCTTCTTAATTTAATTTCAAAATAAAAAAAGATTAGTTTAATTCTTGAAGATCATATCTTATATATGATAATTTTAAAAATAAGATATGATTTTCAAAAGAATCAAATAACTTGGTAGTTAGGTAAACTTGAAACATAATATTCTAGTGACATTTTACAGTAGCAAACCTTAAATTTAGTTCTTAAGAATTAGATAAGAGTCCTAACGGTATACTAGGAGGCTCATTTTAGACAAGAGTCCGAAGGGTATAATAGAAGGCTCATTTAACCTCTAAGGTCTTATATGGTTTAAGTTGAATATTCTTTTTATAATCATTTTTACATACATAGCAAGAGTCATATGTTATGATGTTAACTCCTATTCATTTAGAGCATATCTCTTTTATAAATGCAATACCATATAGATGTTGGTTCAAACATATTTAATGTTTAACGTAAATTCACTTGTCTACCATTAAATTCGTCATTCTAAATTCTCATCTAGCAATTTCAGACAAATACAGTGACCATATGATCACTCTAAAACAATTTCCTCTTGACCTATCATCTAACTCGATATTCATAGTTTAAGTTTCTTGATCTTTCTCTCAACTATCATCTCGATAAAAAACTTTAAAACCTGTTTTATCTCTAATTATATCAAATACTATAGGTGATTGCCTGTGTGAAATGACCAAAATTTTATTTTGCTGACATACCTTTTATATATCTCAATATTATGTTTATAGTTTTCTAATTTGCATATCTTGGGTTTAACTGATATCTACTTACCATTTTAACAAAATAACAAATATCTAGCCTTGTACATACTATAACATATATGAGACTTCTAATTGCACTAGAATAAAGAACTTTATTTCTTGTGATGTAGATGGGCAAAAAGTTTTGTTGAGACCTTTGTTTTTACCAGTAGGATTATCAATTAGTTTGCAATATTGCATATGAATGTATATTTTTAAATGGTCTCTTAAAATGTTAACTCCAAGAATATATAGCTAACCTATATCTTTCATGTCAAATTTGATTGACAACTAATCTTTAAGTTGCTTGACAAACTCATAGTCATTACATGCAATCAAAATGTCATCCATATGTAAAGACAAAATAAAAAATTTATCTTTTGATCTTTTAGTATATTCACTGTGATCTTCATTAAGCATATGAAATGATTACATTATGGTAACTAATGTACCATTGCCTTAAGGGCTGCTTCAAACCATAATTCAATTTTAACAATTGACGCATTTTATATCATTGGTCTGTCTTTATAAAACCTGCAGGTTGTTCTATAAATATTTGTCCTTCTAATTCTGAATTTAGAAACACATTCTTACCATCAATTTGATATAATTTATGATCCAAAATGGCTATTATAACCAATATAAGATAATTTTGGAGCAAATCTCAAAAGAGGTGAAAATTTCTCATTGTAATCAATTTCTTCTTATTGGGTATATCCTTTTTGATATGAAGCATGCCTTTTATCTTTCGATATTGCCATCATCATTTTATTTTTTTATGACCTATTTGTTCCCAATATCTTTTTTCCCATTAAGGAGATCAACCAAGTCTTATACTTGATTTGAGCTTAAAGAAATCATTTCTTTTTTCATTTCTTTCATCCATTCATTTTTAGCAAGACTAGTAAAAGCCTCATGTATATTTCTTAACTCATAATTTTTCTTATGGGATAATTATGTAATTTCCATTTTTATTTCAAAAACAACATCAAAGAATCAAACAAAAATTACTTCAATTTAAACATGCTTTATAAGAAACAAATTCATGATTGCTCCTACTCAAATTAGATACGATAGGTAAACTTTTAGTGGGTTGTAACTTTACTTATCCTTGATTATAAGTAAGACATTACCTTAATAGGTGATTGGTAAATTTATTAGTGACATTATGGACGTAGTCATTTCTAGTAGTGTTTTATTACATCTTTTTGTAATGCATTTTGTGAAGAGGTTCGAGGAATAGTTAAGTGTCTCTTTATTCGTTTTTCATCATACAACATCATGAACTTATTAGACAAACATTCTTGTCTTTGATCGGTTCTTAATATTTTTATTTTTTTTAATTGATTATCACTAAATTCATGTACTTTATGAAACAATTTAATGCTTTTAATTTGTGAGGAATGAAATATATGTGACTATACTGAGTACAATCATTTATAAAAGTGATAAAATATATAACCCCATGATGCCCTTATATCCATTAGATCACAGATGTCATAATGAATTACTTATAATAGATATGGTGCTCGTGTTCCCTTTCTAAATGATTTTTTTTGTCATTTTACCTGCTAGATAATATTCATAAATAGGTATTGTCTTAAGTTTGCAATTCATAAATGATGTAATTCAATTAGAAAAATAGAACAATACAATAAGATTTTATCTTTTTGAACTCGTTGTAATCGTGAACAAAGTGATTCTTATTATTACAATTAAAAAATTCAAAAATTTGTATATTATGCTTTTTCAAAGGATGTTTTCTTTCTTTATGTAAGTTCTACTTTGTCTTTTTTTAAGTTCTGAATATAGTGGGTATTTTTCTTGCCCTTTTTCCAACAACAGCCAACCACTGCAACAACACTTCTAACACAATCGGAGAGAATTCATAATTTTTAGTAGGATAAATAAACGAACTAAGTTGTCTCCTCTGAATAGTGATGGATTCTTTGCAGATTTCCCTATAAGACACGAAAACAATCAGATGAGTTATATGTTCAACGGGTTTTTATAGGCCAAGATAACAAATTAAAATTTTTCAATGGCTGTTTTTACTTTCTAAGAAACCCCTCTTGTTTAAAACTTGGAGTTAAAAAGAGGATCTGTTCCATTTCTGTGTGCCAAGAGGGGTTTAAACGTTTGTTCGCACGAGGCAGCGTAGAAAATGTGGAGTCAAAAAAAGCATGCTTCACCGGCGTTCCCAGCCCCAGCCTAATTTGATTTGACCCCACAGAATTAGAAAGCATTAGTTATGTCTACTGAGTGGGGTCCGAGTCTACTGCAACCATCATCTAACATCACGGGTGACTTGCGGGGGCAAAGCTGTAAACCGGTGCTGTGACTCTGCATATGATTTTGTACAAGTCTTGTCCCATGCCCTAATTGAGGAAGCTGTCCTAAAACTTTGCAACGTTCAAAAGAACATGCTTCCTTTTCAAACCAAGTGGGGACAATTTACAATTAAAGCAGGAGTAGGAGTAGGACCCCCTGAGCTACATTACAAAAGACGATCAACCCATGCCCGCCGGACCATCATGCTTCAGCCCCTGCACCATGAGTAAAACCACCACAGTTTCGACCCGACGTGACCGTTTTACAGGCTTAAGGGCGAGATAACATTTTTAATTCTAATTGAATTAGAGTATCTAATTACGGGTTTATATTTATAGCTGACTTGACTAAATTATATGGTTCCGTTTTTGGCATGTTCTTGCTGAAACTAATGTTTTGGTTTTCCGTCTTTGGCGTGTTTTACTTTTACAAAACGTTTTGAGTTACGTTTTTGTTCCCTGCCTAAAATTTAAGATGAACAGAAGCTTGCAAATCAATAGCATGGATTCGTCAGGATGGCATTGGTATCTTATTGGGGCAACATATACAATGACAAAGAAACTAGCTTGTAAAATCTGGCCAGGACTACAATAAAAAGCCTGGAGCCTTAAGAACCGGTCGCGAATATGTTGATGTTGTCCAGGGAACAAATAAGAATAATAAAAATTGACCGTTAGAGGGTACGGACCTCTTTAAAAATAAGAAATTGTATAACCAATAAAACACTACATTGTAAATATTAAATACAATATCTATAACTCACACAAGCATATTATAACTGTTTCTCTCTTTGTATCTACTCTCTGCTGGCTTGCACTATATATATGTACTCCTTGAAGTTGAACCTCCTGGAAACCACCATTCTTCGCATCTCCTCATCCTCCACTTTCAATATCATTATATTCTCTAACAACATTTTTTATTTAACGCTATATTTTTAATATGACTTCTCTTATTTGTACTTCCTTATTCTACTCCTGTTTCGTTTGGACTTCAGTTTTGTTGCATGCACCGTATTTAGTTTCTACTTCTGCTTACAGGTACAAGCTCAACTCTATCACTGATAGTACCAACTCTACCAAGCACCACCAGAAGTGGGTCGGACCAGTAGGCCACAGAGTGATCACCGTTGATGTTAATGGTAACGGAGAGTTTCAGTCAGTCCAAGCTGCTGTTGACTCCGTTCCTGGCAACAACATGAAAAATGTGCTGATATTTATTAGTGCTGGATATTACATGTAATCTTCTGTTTTAGGGACTCATTAGATCTCTCTATTTTAGAGAATACACTAGCTCAATCTTATGATATGGTGAGTGTTGGTGCAGTGAGAAAGTGGTGGTACCGGCGACCAAACCGTACATTACTTTTCAAGGTGCAGGAAGAGACGTGACCGTCATTGAGTGGCACGACCGAGCGAGTGATCCTGGTCCAGACGGTGCAATGTTGCGTACTTACAGGACCGCTTCGGTTACTGTTTTTGCCAGTTACTTCTCAGCAAGAAACATAAGCTTCAAGGTATGGAAAGTTCTAAATGTTCCCAGTTTTTAAAACATACGAAATGCCCTAAACCCACTCCGGCATTTATTATATTGTGGGCTTGTAATGGTTTAAATATGTGTATGAATGTGACCAATCTGTATTCAAGGTTGCTTTAGTTACAGGATGACTTAGTTTGTTCTTGATATATATATATAATTATATATTGAGTTTGAATGTATCACCTTTGACCTTGATGTGATGAGGTTTGAAAGCAGATAACAACTAATCTAAGCCAATTTGAGACAAGGATCCTACGAGAGGGAAAACTCTAAACATTTTTCCACCACCTTTATGGTCGGATACGACCCTGTACCCTTGAATGGAGTCATAAACCCTACAATGCTTGGATAAATATAGGGGACGAGTAGAAATATGTTTTGGTAGAAAGTCGATATACATCATGATACATGCTTAAAATTTAACAAAATCTATATTTAGTATTTGCATTAATCTATAGACTTTAAGTTGATATATCACAGTTTTCTCAATTCAGATCTCTGTGACTTAACAGTAAGAGACCAATAGATTAAACTCTGATAATGGTGATTATTGGATTAGCAAGAAGTGGTATTATGTATGATAATCTGTGAGCCACATTGATTGATGTTTGTCAGAACACAGCACCAGCACCCATGCCAGGGATGCAAGGATGGCAAGCGGCAGCTTTTCGCATTTCCGGCGACAAGGCATATTTCTCCGGCTGTGGATTCTATGGTGCACAAGACACTCTATGCGATGATGCTGGGAGACATTACTTCAAGGAGTGTTACATTGAGGGCTCTATTGATTTTATTTTTGGTAATGGGCGCTCCATGTACAAAGTAAGAAATCCAAATTTAATTATTTTTGTAGAAAGGTCGCTTGTGTGTTGATGGCAGGACTAGGATTTAGGAATTAGGATAATATGATGGAATGGAAAAGGATGTTGCATTCTTTTCTCTGTTTCTCAATTTGGTGACAAGAGCGCGCAGCTCAGCTTTTTTGTCAGCAGTAGCAGTGCCAAAAGCCGACTGACACATGAAACCTGACCTAACTCAAGTACACATATATTATATATATATATATATTATGAACCTACCTCAATAGTCATTATTTGAATTTCAACCATCTTATACACCTAATTTTGAAATTTTATTTCCTAAAAAATGTTGACATTCCCTTTTGTCAAGATACGATTTAGTTGTCGGGCCTGCGACTGAAGACCCTTAGAGTTGGGATCAATTTTTTGAAACAAGATACGATTTAGCATTTATAATAAGGGTGTGATTGGTTCCAGGACTGCGAGCTACACTCAATAGCCAATAGATTCGGATCCATAGCAGCCCAAGACAGAAACTCAGCCGATGAGAAAACGGGGTTTGCATTTGTTGGGTGCAGAGTGACGGGTACGGGTCCTTTGTACGTGGGACGAGCCATGGGCCAATACTCGAGAATAGTCTACTCTTACACATACTTCGATGACGTGGTTGCACATGGTGGCTGGGATGATTGGGACCACGTCAGCAACAAGAACAAGTGCGTTCAATTAATTTTTATGATTCAGTAACTCCATTTTCCTATAACGATTAATGAGTTTCATTTCAGGACGGCGTTTTTTGGAGTCTACAAATGCTGGGGAGAAGGAGCTGAGGCGGTGAGAGGTGTATCATGGGCCAGAGAGCTAGACTATGAGTCCGCCCACAAGTTTCTGTCCAAGAGTTTTGTCAATGGGAGGCACTGGATCTTACCTCAAGATGCTTAACTCACTCACTCTTGCGTTACATTTCTAGTCCTCTACCTTCTTCGATTCCATTCATTCGGCTTTAGTTACTACAATTGTAAAGTTTTCAATAACATGGTTATATTTATTGGAAAGAGGGCGGAAGAGACTGACGTGCAAGGTCTTGCTTTGTACATCCGACTGTTTTATTGCTAAATCATCTCCACTATAAAACATCATTTACAACAAT
>JANZLK020001313.1:193337-208201 GCA_026937615.2 Erythroxylum glaucum
AAGTCATGAGCGGTATCTAGCAACACATCATGACCCCCAATTGACCGGAAAGTAATTGATTTGACGAATGTACATATATTCATCATGAACCATATTACGAACCTTGCATTAGCCATTGCCAAATTCCCGTATTCACCCACACCTAAAAATTCATCATGAATGTTGAGGTTACTGAAGATCCTGTCAGCATTATTACTGCATGAATCATCTCCAGAGCTGTATGGCATACTGGCATAACTGCTGCCACCACTGCCATCATCGACAAGCCTTGTGTGACTGTCACAGATACGCTTAGTATCATTATCGTCCCCCTTAATCTGCTCATAACCATTTGCTTTCTTCTTGGGTGTAGTCACAATCTCATTATGCTGTCTTCCTTTCCCCTTTTTTATCCTCCCAGCTGAAGGGAATTTTGGGATATGGGGGTGGCTACCAAGAAGTGGCTTGAATGAGGAGGAATGCGGTGGTGGAACAACACCTCCATCAACAAGAGCTGCATAGTACCGAGCAAGAGCACGGGCTGAACAATGTCCGTTTGCAGCAGGTATTATGCCACGGCGGATGTTCAGCATGTTAAATAAAACTGGTAGGGCGGTCACCATTTCAGAAATATTCTCCGGCTGGAATGTGGAGGGCAGATCAGGATGTTTGCTTATCTCAGAGAGCTTGCTGAGATCATTTGTATCGAGTGTCAAAGCCGCAAGTCTAGATTCCACACCTGGAAAAAGAGACCATGAAGACAAATTACATTGGCAATAAGGAGATTAAGTGAAAATTATATTATTTCAAATAATGGTCATAATCCAAAACATAAAAGTTGGCAATATGCCCGCTGGAAAAGAGGTCAAAACTTGTATTATGTCATTTATAACAGTAATGCAAGAAAATTAACTATTTGATACATACCTGGGGGGATTCCGACATATAGCTCGCCTTCAATTTTGAGAGGGTGAACAATTGCTTCTTCAAGGACCTCCTGAAATTTCTTCCCTGATGCTTTCTGTCCCATTGAATTTTATTGCGTTAGAACGTTATGGGTTTCTAGATAAAACTTATAGCTGAATTGTGAAAGAAAATAGTTAGGGATTTTTTGTAACCTAGTTGGATACTACTTGGAGTAATTGAGCTCCATGTGTTAATCTTACTTTTTCAGAGTAATCTTTGTACTAGGTTAGTTAAGACTTTGTATGGTTTAGTGCTTCATCGTATTGTACAAAAAGGATACAAATCTCTGTTTTTAGGTACGAATGGCCGTACAATAGAGAAGTATTCCATGCAACTGCCCTTGTCTTTTTTTCAGCAGAATTTGGTGCTTTGTGAGTTATACAGGCTTTCTCTTTTAGGTTACCCGAATTTACTTAATAAACAAAGACGAGGAAGAATTGTGAAGATTGTCATCAAGGTAACCTTCTAACCTTTTAGACAGCTCTCACTCAGAATCAGAACAGATTCAAAATTCGACAATCACTAGGAGAATTAATGAGGGCACTACCAGTTACTTCACAAATGATTACTATTATGTTTGCTTATTATCTACTCCATTTCTGTTTCTTTCATTGTTTTTCTCTGTTTTTCCCAAAGAACATCTTGATTCTTTAGGTGTTTGATCCAGTGAAAAAGCTTTTAAATTGAAGCGCCACTGGCATAATAATTGTCTTTTTAAATGACTACGATTAAATTTAACTGATTTCTCTAATTCAAAAACCTGAAGTTTTTTGAGGATGGTCTATTCTACTATCCAACTAAATTTGGAAAGATCCTCAAGAAAAGGATAGGTTCCTGACAACCAAGCCAACCCCATAAATGATTAATTTGGAGCACTGAATTCTCAAGTATTTTAATACAAAAAGGATAGAAGGATACCTCAATTATCCCACCGCACAGCCACCCAAAAGACAGGTAATGGTACAGCTGCTCCCTTCCAGGTTCATTTTCGGGAATTGACATTGCAATTTGATTTAGACATTCATCCCAATCAGCCAGTAACAAAGGATTTTCTCCTCTTAGGTTGGCCAATGCATTTTGCAAACCAGATGTATGGTTTAGCACATGGTGAACCTACAATGTGAACAACCAATATGCAAATTATAGATAATTACTTCCAGATCTAATCAGAATTATTTGTGTGGTCTTAGGACATTAAATTCCATACCTTAATAGGATGTTTCCCATTCTTTCCGAATTCTGGCCAAATATTAGCAACATTCTCACTCAGCTGGAGTTTGCTGCAAGCAACATTTTGCATGATTATTATCTTGGAACAATAACACTTAAAAGAGTCAGCCACAGCGAACATCCTAAGTGATTTGCAGACCAGATTATTTTTATTCAGTAGTCCAAACCAGCTACATTTCGATGCATCCACAGTTTCCCATATTAAGCTTAACAACATATACAATAAATTGATTTCAAGCTTATGACAAGGATTTCAGACATGTTAATCTTCAAGAAGGGTTCTGAAAAGCATTACATCCCAACTCCATTAGCATTTCCTCCAGCATACACGCAAATTAACATTGCCTGGCAAGGTGATGTAGGATGAATAGGGTAAATTCTAAAAAGAAATACATATAATTTACAAAATGGAGGGTTGCTGTAAAAATTTAATTATGCTGGAATTTATGATTTTAGGGCTAGTATTTATGAAATAAGGAAATAACAACAGCAGTTGATCTAGGAATCACTCCTAAAGATTGTATCAAGAACTACGAATCACACCTAAGCTTTAAAACAAATACAGCTATTGGAATCACACCAATAGATTTTCAAAAGTCACTCCCAAGTATCTAAGAAACAATTTAAGAGAGAAGTTTCACATTTAAGATTTGGTCTATTCTTCCTATTCCTTGAACGTTGAAAACATAAGGTATTCCTTAACAGACTTAAACCCTAAACTAATAAGAACAAAATGAAAGAGAAATACTTTCCTTTTCTACAAGGAAATTACACTTTTTTTTTTTAGTTCTGCAACACAGAGGCTCAAAGACATCAATCATAAAGAAGAGTTTGTTCAGTGTCTGCGTGATGTAGGGAGAGGAGTTAAGGCAGCCAGTTTTCAACATATTAGGGCTAGAAAGTGATAGATCAGGCTGGAAAAATTAGAGTTTATATCAAGAACCTTCTTTAATAAAAATTTGGTTCAAAAGATGCTGTATTTTCCTGGCAAAACCCCTTTTTGTACTATTCTTTTGAGAAA
The DNA here is from genome assembly GCA_026937615.2 of Erythroxylum glaucum. Lineage (NCBI taxonomy): Eukaryota > Viridiplantae > Streptophyta > Magnoliopsida > Malpighiales > Erythroxylaceae > Erythroxylum > Erythroxylum glaucum. Next base: position 196,534 of record JANZLK020001313.1, read on the forward strand.
TCCAATCCGTAATAGAAAAAAAGAGTCCTAGAAAATTCCTATTGATGATAGGAAAATATGTATATCTTATTGAGAAGGAAATCTAACCTAAATAGGAGAACCTTATGAAGATTAGTTAAATCATAAAGCATTAATCAACAAATTGGAATATGCTCCTGCATTAGTACAGAAAATAGTCTCCACGGTAACCAAATTCTATTCTTAAGAACTCATTTCCCAAATGTTTAAAAGTGAAAGCTTTCTGATTTGGAAATCAAGGATGCATACCCCCTATCAACAAGCCAATGCAGCATTCCTGCTGTTATGCCTTTTGTCACAGAGAACACAGGAAAAAGGCTATCTGGCTGAACTGGGCGAGGATCATATCTGCCAAGTATTCCAGCACTTGTATCAATTATAACCTCTCCATCTTTGTATGCACATACCTTAAGAGATCAAAGTAGAATATGCATCATTTCAAGACAGATGTAAGCTACTTAATCAAAGGGTCAATTCAAACATAAATTTATCTCCTTAAAAGTATTATACTTAACAATTTCAACTTTCTTCTACGAGTTTCAAATAACAACTTCCCAAGTGTGTCAATTCTGATACCTAGTTCTGATCATTAGAAAAATAACAAATTTCCAACTTCTTCTTAAGAGTTTCAAGAAGGGCGTCAACCTACATAAGTATTTAACCAAACCATATAACACAACAATAGTACTTCATTCACTTGTCAGACGCTGTCTACATCAAGAAATGTTAGCATTACTATTTTTCATATAATAAGCTTTTAAGAATGTTTCACAACTCATAAAACATTCCTAGTACCCATTCAGTTGGTAATAATCTCATCAGCTGAACTTTGTCAATGAATTATTCAACCCAAAAACATGTTTAGTACTCTGTTACAATCAAACCTAAGAAAAAATCTAAATCTTAAAATCTCGAAATCAACTCCAAGTCATTCCCTGAAGATCATCCATAAGCAGCTACAGACATGGGAAGGTTTGAAAATCCTTCAAGTAGACTACATCTCATATTAGTGATAGATCAGTGATCGTCAATTTTTTCACTTTCATTCCTTCTTTGACAGGAAGCCTCATAACAACCAAAGAAATGACAGTATTCTTTGGGTATTTTTTAGTTGAAAATTTTTCTTTTCAATTTAATACAGAAAAAGACACATTTGCACTAATCATATCATATATCTATTTTCACAAATACATGATGACACAACATATGCGTGAGTATATGTTCATTCATGCTTATTTCCTGTCAAAACTATTAACGAAAACTTGCTTTCACCCATCCCCCAAAAAGAAATCCTTTAACCCACTAAAGTCAAATAATGGTATCAACCTGAATTCCAAGTATTCTATCATCATTCCCCAGCTCAACTAAAAGCTGCCTCAGCTTCACTTCCACATCACAATGAACTGGTGTGTCGTATATCCATTGTGTGTTTACTGAAGGTTCCTTGTAGATGTGTCTGATATGAAGATGACAGTTTAGACAGAGATAAACAAGAACCGAGCCACAATTAGGTTATGTTTGTTTTACCCTTGTAGAGCAAGTTCAGCAAATGGTCTCATGATCTCTTGATACACAATCCGAACATTCATAGTGGAAGATAGACCTATATCAAATCAGATATCCATTAAATACAGGCATGAACGCTTGAATAAGAAGTTACATAATGGAAAATTTTTCTCATGCAAACCTCTTAGAAGATTGAGGACCCTTGAAAATATTACAATATCACCAGGAAATGCATCCACCTTAAAGGATTGTGATCAAATTTAGAAAAAAAGAAAAAGAAAGGCAAAGTGGACCCACACACATAAAAAAAAGTATCTTCCGGTAGAAAGAGTTGACAAAAGAGCTTACTGGATTGAAACGTTTAACTTCTTTTTGGCTAAGTCTCATCTTCTCTTGTATCAACTTCATGTTTTTTGTTCTTTGCTCTGACAAGGTTTTCACATTTTCCTTCACAAGCAATGTTTTATAGCATTACTTTAATGTTTGAAATGATATTTCGAGACATAGGTGCATGATACTTACAAGAGCTTCACTGGCTGGCGATGATGACCGGAAGAATATACTTGTAACCTCCATAGCCTGCTCTGGAATGTCTAGCCGCAGCTTAAGTCCCATTTCAGCAAAGGCAGACAGAAGAGCCACATGATCTCCCTGCAACATAGTATATAGCTTCATATATCAAACTTAGGAAAGTTATGACTGATGAACAGAGTTATCAAAGCTGAAACTGTGTATGTTGGACATTATTATCAAGGAAAATACTAAATTGAAAATTCCCAACTATACTTGACCAATTCTTTTGGGAAAATCACCAAATTGTTAGTTTCAAGGCATATGATGACAAACATGGAACATCATTAGCAAACCAACAAAATTGAGAGCCAAAAGAAGAAGAGAGAGTGGATAGAATGAATAACAAAAAGAAGGAAAGAGGGAAGAGGGGAAGGGATGAAGCCAATGAAGGTACTCATTTATAGCTCCGTCGAATACCTTATCATACCATAGCAATGACCTATTTGACACATGTAAATTTGTGTTTTCTTACACCATAGCTCTAGCTTCATCACAAATAGGTAGAATAGATTTACACAAACCTCAACAGATGCAAGAAACATTTTTGCCAATGCTTGTTTCATTGGGATTGAAAGTTTCTTTGTGAGCCCAAAGTCGAGTAGAACTGGAAAATGTGGAGGTTGTTTGCTCACAAGGAAATTTCCTGTGATAAATGAAAGGCAATAGATGTTATTAGAAGTGTAATAATTATAGATCAGCCACGTATGTAGCTGTATCTCACCCTTGAAATTTATAACAACCAACAAGTGACAAAGAAATAAGGTTAATGGTGGTGGGTTATAGCCAGAGCAGGGTACCAGGATGAGGGTCACCATTGAAGAACCCATCAACATATATTTGATGGGCATAGGCCCGTGTAATTTCTTCAACAATCTTTTGTTTGTCAACACCACATGCTTCCAAGGACGCAAGGTCATTCAACCGTATTCCATCCATATACTCTAAAACTAGGACCTTTTCAGTTGACTGCCATAGATAGCAATACAAATTGAGGTAAGACAAGTGTAATAGACAGGAGAAAAGTTACCATGTAGCAAGAACAAAATCAAGCAGGCAGTTAAAAGGTTAACACAGATATCCTTCGCTCTTTAAGGATTCTTCATGTCATCTAGCACAATATAGCACCTTCACTCCAATTCTATATTTATGTTTAAACTTCTAATAATATAGAATTATATGCAATCATTTTAAGTCAACTGATATCCAATGTGCTTTAACAGGGACAGATAAGAGATCGAGGTCATTCATATTGTTTCACATAGAGTGGGTAGCTCCTTCTTGACCTCTATCACCAAGCTTCTTAAGTAACAACAGGAACAATCCTTTTTAAGACATATCCACTACAACAGACAAAAGACAGTCATGGCATCCAAAAATTTTAGAAAGAAAGTACCTGAATAACTTCTGGAATCAAAACATCTACTTTATTAGGATTGTCATTGGTGTCTTTGATTCTGCAGCCAAGATTTCTTGACACAGTTCTTGTATTCTCTACAATCGCAAAGAAATGCTTCAGTAAGAATGAGGATGATAAACAACTCTCATAAACAGCACATGGGATGAGATTATGAAAAAAAAAAGAAGAGATACTTAGGGTAGGAAGAACTTAGGAAGTAATGCTAAAAGTTCAAACCACATACTTTACGTGGAAAATGCAACAAATACTAGGATTGAAGGCAAATTCATGCACTAAGTTTTCAATGAAATGACCAAGAGAATTGAAGTTTTTATTAATATAACTCTGAAATGTGACAAACCAACCATTTCTAAAACTATTACCATCTCCACAACCTCCAAGACGATCAAAGCTCAAAAGAAGTCTCATAGAACAGCCATATTGTCTAAACCACAAAATTACCATCACTTCTGATATACCTTTTCAACTATGTTAGTGTCATTGCAAAACCTTCCTGCCAGTATTGGTTTTCCAGTCAGTTGATTCACAGGGAAGCTAATAGGCTCATGCATTGTGTAATTCCAAAATCTGATAAATGTTTACTAATAACCACTTAATTTTAGAAAACAGATTCCTAATCTAATTTCAAATTACTCATCCAGAAGCCCCATAATATTATATCCTTAACAATCCACTCAAACAACGTCAACTTAAGAAACCATACCAGCTTCATTATTGAAATCAAGTTCTTTGGGGGCTTCTTTGCACCATTCATCTATCATGGGGTTGAAGTCGTACTGAGGTTCTGCCCACGCTATCCAGTCAACTATTGACTTGGCATTCTTTAGATCCTGGTAAAAAAGAAAATGATAAATATAACAACCATATAAATTTACAACTACTTGCTTCTCATTCAGTATCTTCAAAACCCAAAGAGTTCAAACCTCAAGTATAATTGTCTTTATGCCATCATGTTGAACTTTAACTACCACTTCCTGCCCATTAGTCAATGTTGCACGATGCACTTGTGCAATCTGCACTTAATTTTAGCTCTGAATCAGTAAAAATTTTCTAGAAAGTACCTCTTGTTGCATTTGGAGCCAAACAGGAAAATCAAGTATTTTTTAATAATATGTTTAAAAATTAGCTTCCAACTGTATACATCAATATAGTCTAGGAACCTTACTGACGCTGTTGCCAAAGGAACCTTGTCAAACTCCAAGAATAGACCATCCATTGATTTCCCCAGCTCTCTCTCTATTGTATGACAAACCTGGTCCAACATAAAACGTCAATTCAGAATATAGAGATTCTATGGATGCAAGGACTCAAAAGACAGACAAACAACACTCTGAAACAGATATGTGAAGGGAAAACATAGATATTTTTCTTTCAGTGTCCTTCTCATAATCCAGTACAGACTGAATTTAATAAATAGAAACTTCTAGTCTGATAGAGACGTGGGACAGAATATAATAACCATGTTCCTTCTTCAAATTCATCTCCATAAACAATCTGACTAACTATTTGAAAGAGCTTGCAGATGTTCCAATTTCCGGTTGTACTTTCTATTTTGATGGCCATTCACTCTAACAATCATTCCTTCATTTCAATATTTTCAGTTATCTCCAATGCTCTCTTTAGCTCAATGAGTTGACTCTATTAACATATTAATTTTGGCTACAGTGATCTTTTGTTCTAGTCTCCTTTCTCTACCTTAGAGAGACTATCTAGTAAATCACTAACTGAACTTACATGAAACATGGAGAGGCACAATATTAATAATCTATTTATAGATTCATCTCCATCTAACTGTGCAAGAAAACTAAGGCTTCAGATATTACCCACGTCAATTTTGCTAAATACAAACAATAAACTCATCTCCGATCATTGACCTTGCAAGCCCACATATTGGTGTCCACCTTGGAAGTCAAAGATTAATCCAGCAAAAAGGGAAATGTATGGGAAGGATTCAATCTTCACAGCTCAGGATCACCAAAATTAAAGAAACAAGTTAACATGCCTCTTTCAACATAAGGTCTTTCTTAGTGTTTCCTCCAGCCATAAATATCATTTCTGTTGTTTCATATGTGCCAACAAGCTTGCTTTGTGCTCTAGCATTGGCCAAGCCAATGGAACCCAAACAATCTCCAAAAACCTGAAAATTCTTTTATGTATAACTTAACCATCATCAAGTGCAGTACTAACCATCAAGGTCACAATTACAATCAGTGAAGCCATGAATCCAGTGCTTCTCCTTTTCTTCCTTCTGTAGATGGAAGGTTAAGAAATCTTCTAAATGAAAAGAGAAGGCAAGGGTAGAAGCGGGTCATCATAATATATGTTTCTAAACTCAACTCCGGTTCCAGGAGCAAGTTGTGGCAATTCCCAACCTAAACACAGAAACTACAGCAGTACAGCTACTGATGTTTGATATACTTAGTGATAGCATGATAATATAGAATTAGAATGAATGACATTAAGACTAAGAAAAGATTGTAACCTCTTGCAAAGTACGGGGAGGAAGAGAGTCCTGTAACTGCTTGAGAAGTGTTATGTATGCATTAGGAAGCACATCAGCACGTGTGGATAAGTATTGTCCAAGTTTCACCCACAAACCTTCCAACTCTATCATCGCTTGCAGAACACGCCTTGCATTGCGCTCGTGAGCCTTCTGCCATAGAGCATCCCTTTTAGATTTGCTAATCCATTTCTCTCTGTGCTGTAAAGCCTTTGTTACAAGAAGCAAGTGCCACAATCAGTTATTCCACAAATACTGAGATCATGATAGCCTGAATTACGGCAACTAGTAATAAAGGAACATACCTTATAATCCAGATATATCACAATGGCCAGCGTGAATACTCTCACACGCCTTCGGTAAATGGTTCCCCACCCCATCCTAATCATTATTAAAAAGCAATCTAACAGCAGTCAAATTTACAGAATATTGCTGGAAACACAGCTACAACACTAGGACGATAAACAAAATGAAATTGGAAACGTGACCAGTAACTAACACATGGTCGTCGTTAATATCTGACCAATTAAGATCTAGAAGCTAATGTAAACATGATGGACAAACCATTCCATAAATTTCACGTTGTTTTTTTAATTGGGAAACTCCATTTTCATTGAAGACCTTCTCAAATAAAAGCACGAAACCATAGTAGCAAACAATACAGTCATAACTCCATGCCGTACCTCCGCGGTTTTTACTTGCAACAATTTTTAGGTTAAACCGGAAATGCGATTGGGTGCAAGATTAAAAAAGACTTGGCAAGCAATCAAAATTAGAATCCAACTAAGAGTGAAAATACGATTGGTTGTGAATACAAATAGGAAATTTTGAAGATACGAATACGATCAAATAGAACAAAGATTGCAAAGAAAAAGAAAAATCACATACTCGTAGAGGAATATTACAGATCGTTTCTCTGGACGGAGAAAATGATAAAGGAGATGGTACTTCGTATTTACTTGTCGTTTGGTTTGTATCTACAATAAGTACAAATATGGAATGAGGCTCCGTGTTGGTGAGCCGCCTTAAAAGGAAAAACGAAAATCGGGAGTTAAGGAAGGAACAGCCATCCTTAGGCCACGCAACCACCCGTCGCGCCAAAATTACACGTGTCGACAAGCGATACGAGCGCCGACAAGTGACGTTATGGCTTGAAAAGAATTTTATTATCAAATGAAAAGTACAAGCGGTAGCGTGGAATCGTCGTGCGGAATGTTACACGGTACCTGCAAAGTTGCCTTTGATGTCTGTCGAGGTTGGCGATTGGTTTTCAAAACCATAGCGGCGTAGATTTATCTACGTCTGTCTCTTTCTCGTCCATACTTTTGTCTTCCAATACCATCAACAAAACACCAGTGTTCTCGACAAGATAATGGAGATTTATATATTACCAAGATATCAGTCTATCAAAATATGAATATGCATTATTTCATAGTATTTTTGGTTAATGCATGAGAATCTTCTGCTTATTTTCATCTTAGCAGCTTAAATCGCCTTGCCTAAACCTAAAAACTTTTAATTGTTGGTTTCAATCCTTAGGCTTAATAAGATTAAATGAAAAATAAAAGAAGAGACGATTGCAAAGGAGTTACAGGTTATGACGACAACTGCATGAATCCAATTTGCATTTATCCTACGGTTGCAACAATATTAGTGTGGCCTCGACTTATCCGTTTGCTAAGATATATGAACGAGTACAACTCTTATTTCAAAAACCTATTCAATATTACATAATATAATTTTTCTCTGGCTTTTTTTTCCATTCATCAATTTTTATTTTTCAAATTTGGAATATAGTAATCAAGCCAATCCTATAAATTCGCAATAGAAACTAACTTTGAAACATTGTTGAATCTCAATTTACATATATAACATATAAAATAAGTTCATCTATAATTTGAACACGTTATTTATTGACTAAAGTGAATCCAAAACTAGGCTTAGTGATTCAAGGGGAGAGTTGGAGCTTCAGGTGGGGTAATCATATATCGAAAAGAGAAATAAGGATTAAGTAAGTTATATCCAAAGATATGACTGTCTAAAGTTTTGAGTTGAGATATAATATTGGAGTTATATATGGGCTAACTAGCCCTCTCAAAACTCTTCACTGATATTAGAGCTAGGTTGATGAATTTCGATGAATAGAGATTCATAGATTTTGGTCAAATCATGTTTGACAATTTTTAGGAGTATTAATCCTAAATTTCGATCGATAAGCTTGATATGGCGTAAAAGTTGCAACTTAAAATTATCATTCATCTTATGGCTAGCTATTAAACACAAATTAATGAATCTGAATAAACTCAAAGGTGTTTCAACTAATGGTAAATGCTATATATATATGCTACTACGAATATGAAACTGTAAATTATTTGTTCTTAATTGCTCCTACCATTATAAAAAAATAGATTGTATCATCGAGAAATAAATTTGGAGATGGAAATTATTGATGGAAAGAATTATCGGAGAAACAATCGTAGTTAAAATTTAGTAATAGATATAATAAATCCATTGCAAATTTAGCAACGAAAAATTTTACATCTGTCTGTAAATTTAGCTACAAAATTTTATATTTTTGTTGATAAATATAGGTAAATTTACTGACGAATTTAGAATATTCTGTCAGACAGAATCACAATATTTCTTCGGTGAATTTATCGATGATAAGTTGTAGGTTCGTCGCTAATTTTACTGACGGACATATAACATTCCGTTGTTAAATTTACTGACAGAAAATATTATATGTCGCAAAACTTTTACCGATGAAATATATTATTTCGTTAGTGACGGAGTGTTATAATTAGCGACAGAATATTATGTCGAAAAATTTAGTTATGATAAATTTCAACTGCCATTTCTCACTTTCTACCCAAGTTTTTTGTCGATAATCTTATGATTTTTTTGTACATTTAATTTATGTAAATAATATAACATTGATTAATAACTGTAAAGAAAACATTATCCTGAATGGTATAATTAAAAAATTAGAATGTGCACGAATAAGTACCTTGAAAATAACTGTAAATTAATAATTTATACAAAAACTTAAAAGTAACAGACTATCAAATAGATTCACTTATCCAGAAGCTATACATGTAATGAAGGCGGATGCTTTGACTGCTACGATGAGGTCCTGTCCTTATCCTTCAACTCATCTACCTCATTACAGAGCTAGGTTATGCACTCTATCAGCCTCTTTACCGTGCTCTCAAGTTGAAGGACTCTCTCATTGGATGCAAACCGCCTACTAGATCCAGTTGTACAGTACCTTAATTATGTATCCCGAATCAAATGTGAAAGGGCAATAAATGAAGAAATGCAAATAATACTTGATTTCGGTTCCATAACTTCAAACGAGCTTTCCGAAGCTGAAACAAACACAAATCCACCATCATCTTCACAGGAACTACTCACTAGGACGCATTCAATGTCTCTTTTATAATTTTCTCTAAACATAATCTCTGTTAACAGGTTAGAGAATCCTTATGGTTACGAATGACATGAGCAACTACAAAAGACCTTAACCTTCATATATAGCTTCTATATCCGCTTCCCTATCACAGGCTCAATATGGGTCTACACTGATCAAGATCCATTTTCCACCTGGACTTTGACCATTTGATTTAGATCATTTAAGTGGCCACTTTATTATCTTTATCCAGATTAAATTACATAACTTAACCAATAAGTTATTTGAAAAAAACCAAAAAATGCAATTAAATGTTGTCCAACTTTATAGGAAAAGTAAAAAATGTCCAACATTCTCCCCCGTGAACAATACTTAATTGCAGTATTCACTCAAGTTGAAAATAGTTTTAAAACTCGGTTAAGCTATGCTACTATATTAGTTAACTAAGTTTAGAAACAAAACAATTGATCCAAAGGTAATGAAACTCCATCATTCCGCCCTACAAGGCTTTCGATACCAAAAAATATCAAATACATGTGTCATGTACGACATAGATCCAATACAATAATGCATATCTAATACCTCACTAACGTGAATGGGAAAATGGAGTGTGGAAAATTAAGATGATACCTATATGATCTAAATTATATCATCTTCGTTTATAGGTCTTGATTTCTCCAACTTTATGCTAAACCGCATATGCTAAACTGCACTAGAGAAATCCTGTTTTCTTTCACCGAATGCTAAACAACATTAGAGAAAACTTGTTTCCTCTCACCAAATGCTAAACAACGTTATAGAAAACCTTTATGTTCTCCAACTGAATGCAAAACTACATTAGAGAACCTTTATGGGATTAAAAACTTATATCCCCCTATGTCATGTGAAACTTTAAGGATATCCTTATAAAACTGTATACGTCTAAACGACATAGGCTCAAGGTTAATCTGTACATATGCCTAATGGCCTTTAAATGCTTATGATTGATACAAATCATAAGACTTTTACACGTATTATGATAATGTATAATAACATGTATTACTAAAGATAAGCAATGATCATCTTTATTAATGAACCATCATATCGTCATAATCTATCAAAACCTGTATATGTAGAAAATATAACGATCCCCTAACTAATGGTATCTAACGACTTCAAAACACCCATACTATGTACTTTTCTTACAAACACAAGTGAGCGAAGTCCTTTAGTTAAAGAATCATTTTATAGTTCCTCAGTCCTTGAATGCTCCAAACCTTAATGTCACCTTTTCGTATCAACTACTTCATGGTCAAATATTTGACCTCCAAATGTAAGACCCTGTGATATTCAATGTTGTTATTAAACAACACAGTAGCTTGATTATCACATTACAACCGAATGGGTCTAGACACTAAATTAACCACAGACAACTCAAAAATCAAATTTATAAGCTAAACCATATGTGAAGCAGCCCTATAGTATGGACCTCTGCATGCATATTCGAGGAAATCACCCCTGTCTACTTAACACTCTTCCACGACATTGTACCATTTCCTAACTTAAAGAAAACTGTAACCTTAAGTAGACTTCTGATCATCCAGAAACACAACTAAATTTGAAAATGAATTCCCTAGAAGGTTTAGTCTATTGACTTTTCTATATATCAACATATAATTCTTGATTCCCTTTAATTATCTCAACCCTTACTTAATTGTCTTGCAATGGTCTACACCTGGGTTAACCAGATACTGACCAAACAGTTAAATAGTAAATGTAATGTCCTGTCTAGTACATAACTGAGCATACATCAGAATATTAACTGTACTAGAATATGAAACATTGCTCATAACCTCTCTCTTTACTTTATTCTTTAGATACTATGCCAAATATTATCTCTCACTATGAGAGATAGGTGCTACGACAAGTTTACAGTTAACCGTATTAAAGCTTTGTAACATATAGTTAATGTATGCACTCTGTGAGAGGTATGATGAGTGTTAAGATTCGTACCAATGAATATGAATACTTAGGACAAAAGATGCTATGCCAAGATCCTTTATGTCAAAGTTCTCGACCCAAAGTTGCTTAACCTTATACAACATAGTCAAGTAATTTGACATGAGTAATATATCATCCACATGTAATAATAAGAAGATAACTTTGCTCCCCTTCACCTGTTGGGTCCGGGGGAAACAGGCCCAGCCATAAGCCCCTGCAACCCCCATAAATTGGTACTGTCCTCTTTGGTCTGGGAATCCCTCTC
>JANZLK020001313.1:376396-390218 GCA_026937615.2 Erythroxylum glaucum
ATAAATATTCTAGGTTAGGGTCAAACATATTATGGGAATTTATAAAGCAAATTAATATGTTCTTAAGGATTTTAATTAGAAAGATGTTTTTCAATCAACTTAATGATTAGAGCTATATTTATCAAAAGTCAGTACAATTATAGAACTGAAATTCTTACTTGTCTTAGGAATTAATATTAATCATTGATTCAACATAAGTTCTAGATATTGGAAAGGTTCTAGGCAATTCTTACATATATATTACTTAAACATTGATTGCTTTACCATTATTCATTGCCTTAATTTTGTGATCTGCGTTAGTTTTTATTATTTTCTATAAGCCATTCACTAGTTTCATTAGATTAGGTAATACGTAGAAAGTTAGTACTAGTAGTTATGGTCTTCATGGAATTAACACTCGATTCATTGAGTTATACTATAGGAAATGATAAATGCGCTTACCTAGGTAAATTATAATTATATCTTGTGTTTTGTTTAATATATTTATAACTCATCAGTACTTGTTTCATTTATATTATTAACACTTTTAAAGTTCTAGATAAGGATTTCACTAATCTTGAATTGTTCGAGAAAATTCTTAATTCTTTACCAAAGTTTTGGGAGCTAAAGGTGATAGTCATAAAAAGAAACCAAAGATTTGAGCACCTTGCAATTGGAATAGATAGTTGGATCACTCCTCACATCTAAGATGTAGATGAATGAATTGTATGAAAATGAAGTGGCTCTAAAAATAAGAGATGTGGTGTTTGAAGTATCGAAGGATGAAAACGTTAATGAAGAGGAGACCTCTATAAGTAAGAGTGATGCGGATGATATAAAGCTTATCAAGAAGAAATTCAACAAGTTCCTAAAGAACAAAAGGGACAAATAATTGAAGAAAAAAGAATTTAAGGCCGTATGGAATGAAACTATTAGTTTATTAAGTGGAGAATCCAAAAATATGAACATGCTTTATGGTTAACAATGATAAGGTACCCTCTTTATCAAATTCTTAAATTGATAATGATGATTATATATGATAATTTAGTTGAAATTTTAGAGGCCATAAGCATTAAAAGGAAGAGAGTATCTTTTAAGTATAAAAAGACCAAAAAAAACTCTTAGATGCATCTATGATTATAATCAGAATTTGAAATGTGACATGCATGACATGATATAATCTAAGAGTGTGATTATTACCAATAATAAAGTGAATGATTTATTGTATAAATGATGCATTAAAGAAGGATATCAACGTCCACAAAGAATCATTATCTAAGTCTACTCTAAGAAGTGAAAAATTAATTAGCATACTTAAAGCCCAAAAAAGCTCTACTGATAGGAATGGAATTGGTTTCAATTATGGAAGATCAGCATCCAATTCCAAAACTATTTTTATAAAGGCCATTTACTTATATTATGATCCTATGCATAAATAATCATATGAGTATCAACTAAATATTTGCAAAAAAACTACAAGTTCATCAATTATTAGTTCTACGATCAACAGAGATTTTAAAAGAAGTGAAGAATTATCTAAAAGCTGATGTGAGAAGTGAGATTAGGGTTAGCAATAAGTTGGTTTAGGTTTGGGTTGTCTAAGACTCAAGCTCAACCTAGAATTTTTTATTGAAGTAGTCCAGCCTAATTTATGCGACCTGAGACTAAGTCCAAGCCTAATAGGACTTTGGATAGACTAAAGTCGAACTAGGAGCAAATAAATTTGCCTAAGCCTAAGATTAATTGAGTTACTCCTATTTTGAAGCCCAATCATGCTAGGCTAGGTTTGAAAATTCCAACTCAAATTAACTCAATACCTTCTTCATCACTATACTACGTAAAAATCATAAAAGCATGACCTTTTCATTTATGATTTTCTCAAGTTTTCTTGTAAACAGATAGAAACTCAAGGAACAAAGATATGAGAATCTTTATTTTAAAATCGAAAGAGAGGACTGCAAGAAACAAAAGTAACTATTATCAAATGAAAGGAAATATATCATCTAAGTGAAAACTTTGAAAAGTAAGTAAAAATCACACACAAAAGAAATTAGAACAAAAAGACGAAAGAAAAGATATATTCTGTAGTAACAAAAACATTCATCAATATTAACCCAAAAAAAAGAAACCATCAAAAGAATTCAAAAGGAAGAACAAATCTATAGAAGATGTCTTTCGGGTTCACCACTTAAGATCGAAGAAAATTTCTCTCTCACACGTGATCAAAATACAAGTACATCATTAGTATTTTAATTAAATTTCAGCATGTGGTTTGTTGTTTCTCTTGTATTTTACAAGTTGTAATGTACTAGAACCCACTTTTGGTTGACTATTATGACTTAATTTAATTATTCATAGCTTTTTTATAAAAAAGAAAGTATATCAAAACAATCAAGGGTTTGATATATTAGATAAGAAGAAGAAGAAGAGAGATACATACATATAAAGAGAGAGGAAAGTTCTTCATTATATCATCATAAATCAAAACCTTAAAATTGAAGATGTTAGTATTGTGGTACATAGGCAGTAATGTTACAATTTGAGAAAATTTTACATGGAATCAATCCGAATTGAGTTTGTACTTTTTATGTTGCTGTCAACTAGAGATTGTACACAGGTAACGAAAAGACACGAGGCCCATCCCACCCAACTGCCAGCCACAGGGCTATGAATAAGCCACGTCATCACCAGTAAACATATGCCACGTGTTATTTTCTCAACTGCTTAAATTTCTGGACTCTTAACAACTTGGAAGAATGGCCAGTCTCTCTTTATTTTCCTTCTCTCTTCGTGGGGAAAAGCTATTGCAGCCTTCTAACCGCGCTTTAACGCTTTTGATCCTTACCCAGTACAAGCCTTGTGCTTGCTTCAAGATCATGAGCTTGCATTCCACATCATCTGCTACCGTAATGTATGAGGTACCGGGGCTAGACGTTGAAGAGATAGACCATGTTGTTGAACAAACCTTTGAAAGATACACATCAAAGACGATGAAGAGGAATGGTGTAGGGACTGCCATTGTCTGGTTCAGGAATGATTTAAGAGTATTGGACAATGAGGCTTTGTACAAGGCTTGGGTTTCATCTGAGATGGTTTTACCTGTTTACTGTGTAGACCCTCGACTTTTCCAAACTACTTACCATTTTGGATTCCCTAAAACAGGAGGTATACGCATGACGTTCGCATTCACACTAAACCTGTTTTTACTGTATTTAGATCTTCTCGGCGGGATGAGTTTTGACTCTTATAAGAATGAAATGTGGCTGTCCCTGTTCTGTTTGAATTTCGGGTTTGGTTTTCTTGTAATTGGGCGCGCACTATCTGAAGTGTGACGTTCTGCTTTCATGGTTGAACAGCTTTGCGAGCACAGTTTCTCATGGAGAGTTTAGCTGACTTGAGGAAGAATCTGATAAAGAAAGGACTCAACCTGCTCATTCAACAAGGAAAACCAGAGGAAGTCCTCCCTTCTCTTGCCAAAGCTTTTGCAGCCCACACAGTTGAGCAGTTCAATACATGTGTTGTTTCATCAATCTGTTAATGTATTCCTTTATATGAATTTTATGTTATTGCATCCATAACTCTGTTATTTGATACACAAAGTACAATCTATTTAGGTGTTTGCGCAAAAAGAAACGTGTAGTGAAGAGCTAATGGTCGAGAAATTGGTGAATAAAGCACTTCAACGAGTACATTTACCACCTATTCCAGAGAAGTCAAGCAGTCAGACTGGTACAAGGATTCCTAAACTTCAGCTGGTGTGGGGCAGCACAATGTACCACATAGATGACCTTCCATTCAGCGCCAAGAATGTACCTGATGTGTATACTCAGTTTCGTAAGGCATGCCTCTTCTAATTCGATTTCAACTTTTCTTCGAAGGTCTTTACTCTTTATATTTAGTTTATGGATGATGCTACCTTGCCAAACTTTGCAGTCTGTGGAAGCGAAAGGAGCTCCGCGAGGGTGTGTTAAAGCTCCAGCGTGTCTTGCACCACCTCCCCCTGTTGAGGACTGGGGAGGTGTTCCATCAGTTGATCAGCTTGGTCTTCAACCTCAGAAGGCAAGGGTTACTTTACACTTACGAACAAAATCTAGAACGTTGATCAAATGTGATATGGATCTTAAATATATAGAAAGGGATTCAGTTCTTTCCGTATCTTGCTTCTCCTTTTAAAGGTTAGCAAAGGAATGAAATTTTTGGGAGGCGAAAGTGCAGCTCTGAGCAGAGTATATGAGTACTTCTGGGAGAAGGTAAAGTGGAAATTGCTCACTACTATCTCTTTTAGTGCTTGATTAGATGACAACCATTGAGGGTGTGTAGTATTTACTTTCCTTTGGAGTTGAATGTTTTGGACCAGCATGCTTTTTCTGAAGCAATTGGTAATTTCCAGAATCTTGTATTTGTGTAACAGGATTTGCTAAAGGTATACAAGGAGACAAGAAATGGGATGTTGGGACCTGATTACTCGACAAAATTTTCTCCATGGTTGGCTTCAGGAAGCCTTTCGCCCCGTTTTGTATATGAAGAGGTTCATGACTTCTGATCCATACTGCTGCTTAGTAGCTTTTACCTTTATATTCTGTGTATTGTTTAATAAGATTTTTGGATTGACTTTCTTTAGGTAAGGAGATACGAGAAAGAAAGGCATGCTAATGACTCCACATACTGGTTTTTATCTCTCATCTCCAGAAATCATAAATGCGTTTTCTTTTGTTTGCTGGCACTCTCCATAATCACACTGTATCGTTTTACAATGTCTGAAATCAGTTTATGTTTCAGGGTCTTGTTTGAATTGATATGGAGGGATTACTTCAGATTTCTCTCGGTCAAATATAGGAATTCTCTTTTCTATTTAGGTACAAGTTCTCCTTTGAATTCAATTCACATACGGATTATTAAAACTTCAACTATAAACTAAATTTGCCTTGTTGAAAATAATAAACGCAGTGATCAGATAAGCATTGAAGTAGAACGTATAGCATAAAAGTGAATCCAGAAGTTCTCCTATTTCATTTCCTGAATTCAATTTCTGTCTGTAGGTGGACCAAGAAAAGTGGAACGTCCGTGGAGTCTAGACCAGAAATTGTTCGACTCCTGGAGAGATGGCTGTACAGGGTATGATTTATCACATTCTTCGTTATCTGTTAACTCCTTTACATTCTCATTTACACCCAACTGCCTTAAAGAGATATAACTTTGAATTTACAATAGCACAATCTGATCTTTTCCTAAGCTGTCTAAATATGGTCAGCTTTTTGAACTTGTAGGTACCCTCTCATAGATGCCAATATGAAAGAATTAGCCTCTACTGGCTTCATGTCTAATCGAGGAAGGCAGGTATACATGACTATCCACAAATAACATGTGCAGTATTCTGGTCTATTATGTTTTATCTGGACAACTTAGCTATCAACAAGTGACTATGTTCGTTAATCTTTTACCACGAACATGCTTCTCTAACATTTCACAGATTGTTTGCTCCTTTCTCGTTCGAGATATGGGCATTGACTGGAGGATGGGAGCTGAATGGTTTGAGACATGCCTTTTGGATTATGACCCTTGTTCCAATTATGGGAACTGGACCTATGGTGCAGGTGATGCATATGGTTGTTTGTTCATGCTTATTTAAGACTTGTGTTTATAGTTCAAATTTAGACTTGAATTTATGACCCTGCATGCACATATAGGCATGATTAAAGATTTTTCTTTTTGGAAGGTAATTAATTCATTTAAAGTAGACTAAGTAATACAAATTGCCAAACATAACAATGGAAAGGAATCTAGATAACCAATAGCAGAATGCTAGTCACTAAATCATCTAAAAGAGCTTTAATTTGACAATTAATGAAATTATGTCCCTCAAGTCATTTGTTGTAACCAATTGTCTCATCTTATGGAACCATTTACCTTTTGCTTCATCTATTGACTTTTGTTGCTCCTGTTTACATATCATGTTGTTCTTGCTCCTCCATATTAGCTGTATAATTGTGAATGAACACCTTCTTGTCCCATTTAGTGTCTAGTTTGAGTGCAATAGCCCAGTTGATGATCTGTGGGCAGTCTACAGATGGTGAAGAAATACTGAACAGATCCAAATGGGTGAGCCAGAAACATTTTGAGTAAAAGCATTTAAGTAACAAGTGGTAATGGTTTTCCTCAGATAGTCTGCACTATAGTCTGCACAACACACACATTCTGTTTTCTATTTCAAACTTAATGATGTCTCTAGTGTTAAGTTTCTGGAGCACTGCAAGCCATAAGAGGAAGGAGATTGATGGTGGAGTTGTTGTATCCCATACTAGATTTGTCCAGTTAATTCTCTGACCATAATCCTGTATGAGTCCCCTACATGAAGGTTGGTGAATAACTTGGTGGAGTCCTTTGTCCATATGATCCAACCATTCCCCTTTTTGTAGGGAGAGTACTCATTCAGCAGTAGTATAACTCTAGAAGAGCCTTGAGAACTACAGAATGGCCAATGCCACTTACCATTAGAGATCATGTGAGCTACTTTATTTGAGGGAGGAATAATGGATTGTAGTGTACTAAGGTTGTGCAATTTGTATAATGGGCCAATTAAGAGCCAATTATCATACCAAAAACTTGTTTCCAAACCATCTCTAATGCTGTTTTTAACATGATCCTGCATAAAACTTCTAGTTGTGAGGATTCCCTACACTGTGTGAGATATATTTGTTTTCACTTTGAGGGACCAGATGCTTTCATTCCTTGTGTAATATTCATTTGATCCACTTGACCCACAGGTTGTCTTTTGCTTTACAGATGAGCTAAAGTCTCTTAGCCAATAATGTTTTGGATCTTGTTCTGGTTTTTCTTAGGAAGACAAAATGTTCTCCACTTTACATTATGGACTTTAGAAGAATTTGTTGAGGCCTTCCATATGAATTCTCTTATCAGCTTGTCTATACTTTTCAGCAGAACTCTAGGTAGAACCACATGGGATAACCAATATGCAATTAAGCTATTAAGCACATTGAGTGATAATTGGATTCTTCCTCCATAGCAAAGCCATTTATTGTCCCATGAATTGATTCTTCTTTCTATGGAATTGATAAGAGGCTTGGAATCCTTAGAAATAATTTTCAATGAGGAGATAGAAACTCCTAGATACTTGAAAGGAAGTGATTCTAGCTTCCGGCTTCTAATTTCTAGAATCTGAAATCCTGTATTGCATGAAAGATAAATTGAGCTCTTATCGGGTTTGTACTCCATCCCGGAGATCTCTTTGAAGGAGTTTAAGGAGTTTTTCATTATGTCAAATAACTTTTATTTGCTCCACACAACATTAGCAGATCATAAGCAAAAGCAAGTTGCGAAATCTTGAGTTTCTTACATCTATAATGGAACTTAAAACTCAAATTCCCCCTTGTTTTTAAGGCTGGTAATTCTATTTAGTATCTCCATTATAATAGTGAAAAGGAATGGGGATAAGGGAGCCCCATACCTTAGTACCCTTCCTACTTTAAATAGATTGGATGGTTCAACATTAATGACAAGTGCATACAAGACTGTTGTTGGGCATTGAGTGGTCTAGTCTACAAACCTTTGAGGGTATCCGAGAGTTTGGAGAGTATCCGAGAGTTTGGAGAGTATCCAGTAGAAATTCCCAACTAACTGTATCAAATGCCTTGGTGAAGTCGATTTTATTGCACAACTTTTGATATGTTTATTGTTGGAATATCCCCTAAAGAGCTCTTGAGCTAGGTAGATGTTATAACCAATGTTTTTACCTTTTATATATGCTCCCTGACTTGGATTGTTGAAACTTTGGAGAATTTCCTTAAGTTTCTTAGCTAAAAACCTTGGAGACTACCTTTTAAATGACATTGCAACACGAAATTGGTTTGTATTCGTTCAAGTTTTTTGGATTAGAAACTTTGGGAATCAGGTTGGTGTATGTTTTGTTTAACTCAAGAAACATATAATTGGATTCAAAGAATTCTTGGACTGTTTTGATGAATAACTTTATTAGTTAGGGGTAAGGTTGCGTACTACTGAACTTTCCTAGACCCTGCGTATCGACGGGATTCATACAGGTTATTGCTGCTGTTGTTGTTGTTTTCATGAATAAAGGACCAGTAGTGCTCTAAGAGGATTGAAATAATTTTACGTTGAAGTCGTCTGGAATTGGGGCTTTGTTAGGGTTGAAAGAAAAAACAGTGGATCTGATCTCTTCTGGAGTGACTCTCCTTGTTAGTTCTACAGTTTGTAGAATTGTGATAGTTTCCCGCAAGAATTCTCAAATGTCTTATGGAATTGAATTAACCTTGGGACTTATTACAAGCAACTTTGCATAGTAAATTTAAGCCATTGATTTTAGATTCTCCTGGACATTAACTAATGAGCCATCTAGAGTCCTTAGGTATACTATATTAGTCCTGTTCCTTTTGCCCCTGATTATTATGGAGAAAAAAATAGTATTCTATATTTTGAATAATGTACATGTACAAATCTTAAAGGCATTACATGATGCTAAAAAAGGAAAAAACCATATAGCTAATTTTCCGATTTTATGGAGTTGACTAAGCCTATAATTTATGCATAAATTACAACTGATCAATCCTTAAGTATCTGCCATAATTTTTAACTATTAGTAGTAGATATTTTCTACACTCCCCCTCTAGCTAGTCCTTAAGTATCTGCCATAATTTTTAACTATTAGTAGTAGATATTTTCTACACTCCCCCTCTAGCTAGTCTAAAGATGTCTTCCGTAGCCAGCTTGCCAATTAACTTCTCAAATTGTTTCTTCTGCAGTCCTTTTATAAGAACATTTGCAACCAGTTCACCAGTAGATATATATGTCATACAAATCTGTTCATTCTCTATCTTTTCTTTAATGTAGTGCTTCTCTACCTCAGCATGCTTGATTCTATCATAGAGAACAAGATTATGAGCTATTGAGATTGCAGCCTTATTATCGCAGTACACCTTTATAGGAGAAGTACTTATGAACTTCAATTCATCTAAGATCCTTGCCACCACATTGTGCCTTTTTCTTTGCCAAGTAACAAGATTACCTCCAACAAAAGTACAATATCTAGATGTTGACCTTTTGTCAATTGTACTTCTAGCTCAATCTGCATCTGTGTATACTTCAATTTGTAGGTGACCATGCCTTTCGAATAGTAGGCCCTTCCCTGGTGCACTCTTTAAATATCTTAGGAATTTGTATGCAACTTCAAAATGTTCTGGACTTGGAGAGTGCAAAAATTGGCTTACCATACTCACTGCAAAGGCTATGTCTGGATGAGTATGTGACAAATAAATCCGTCTACCAACTAATCTCTGAAATTGTTCTCTATTCTTCACTTCTTCTGGTTTGGCATGTTGAAGTTTCACATTGGGATCAATGGGTATTTCAACAGGCTTACATCTGAGTAGACCTGTCTCTTTAAGAAGATCTAGTACATACTTCCTTTGAGAGACAAAGATACCTTTTTTAGATCTATCAAACTCCATTCCTAGAAAATAATTCAAAGCTCCCAAGTCTTTGATCTCAAAGTCTTCGGTAAGGGCCTTCTTGAGTCTTTTGAGTTCATCAAGATCATCACCTATTAAAATAATGTCATGAACGTGAACGATCAAAATAGCAATTTTTCCTTCTCTTGAATGTTTATAAAACATCGTATGATCTGCTTGACTTTGCGTATATCCATAGGCCCTTACAGCTTTTCCAAATCACTCAAATAATGCTCTAGCAGATTGTTTGAGTCCATACAGTGATTTCTTTAGCTTGCACACTTTCACTTCACCAAGAATTTTTTCAAGACCATGTGGTAGACTAATAAAAGCTTCCTCTTTCAAGTCCCCATTAAAGAATGCATTTTTTTTTACATCTAATTGATGTAAAGGCCAGTCAAAGCTAACAACTAATGAAAGCAAAACACAGATTGAGTTAATTTTTGCAACCGAGACAAAGGTTGCGTGGTAATCATTACCATATGTTTGTGTAAATCCTTTTGCCACTAATCGTACCTTGTACCTCTCTGCACTACCATTAGCTTCACACTTAACTGTAAACACCCATTTACATCCTACCACTTTCTTATCCTTTGGTAGATCGACCATCTCCCAAGTCCTATTCTTTTCCAAAGCATCCATTTCTTCTAAAACTGCTAAATTCCAATCCGAGCTATCTGAGGCTTCTTGAATGGTTCTTGGGATAAACGAATTAGATATATTTGAGGTAAAGGCTTTATGAGAAGTAGATTATCGGTGGTGAGACACATATTTAGCAATGGGATGTTTGGTACAAGTTAAGACTCCCTTTCTAAGTGCTATAGGGACCAAGATCAACAGTAGTAGGAATTGGATTTGTCAAAGGAAGAGGATCAGAATTACCTGAAGTGTTGGATGAATCATTGCCCGAAGATAGTGGTTGGTCTTGCACTAGAGTAGTGGATAGATCTTTATTTTGATGAGTACGTCTCCTGGCATAAACACGAAGCTCTGAGCTACGATTAAATGCTCCTATCGTAGGATTTCTCTCCCTGTTTGTAAATAATCTATGTTTGACATTGGCAGATTAGTACTTTCCTCTTGTTCATTATTGTGTTTAGGTAAAAACATGTTAGGCAGTGGAATAGATGTTTTCCAAAACTGATCTTCGTTTCCTATCTCACCTTGAAGATAGTTTTTTCAAAATATGGTTGACCTTTAACAAAAGAGACATCCATACTTACAAAAATCCTTTTTGTTTCAAGTATTATAACACTTATATCCCTTTTTATTTGGTGCATATCCAATAAACACACTTTTTTCTGCCCTCGGATCAAGTTTTGATCGAATTCAGCTAGGTATTGCACCAAAAATTTTTTAAGGGTAAATCAGAAAAGAGTCTACTTTTTGGATAAAATTTTTTAAAACACTCTAAAGGTGTTGTATATTTAACAAATGAGTAGGGATCCTATTTATCAAGTATGATGCTGTTAAAATTGCATCTCCCCATAAATATTTAGGTATATTCATTGAAAACATAAGAGCACGTGCAACTTCAAGTAAGTGTTTATTTTTTCTTTCTAGAATTCCATTTTGTTGAGAAGTGTCAATACAAGTAGATTGATGTTGAATCCCTTTTTCTTTTAAAAAAACTTTCTCCAACAAATGATTGAAATATTATGTTCCATTATCATAATGAATTTGTCTTCAACCATATCAAAAAAGTTTTTAAAAACATTTTCTACTTCATATTACCATTCCTCAAATATATTCAACATAATCGAGTGTGATGATCTACAAAAGTTACAAACAATTTTTTCCTGAATATGTGGCAATTCTTGAATGGGCCCATACATCACTTCGAATCAAACTAAATGGTTTTGAAGCACAATATGGTTTTGGATTATGAGTAGAACAATGACTTTTTAATAAAAGACAACTTTCACATTTAAAAGACGAATAATCCACGCTTTAAAATATATCTAGAAACAAGTATTTCAAATATGAAAAGCTAGGATGTCCTAATCTAAGATGCCAAATTATAAAATTTTCAGCAAAAAGAGAACTCATACTACTACTAAAGCCTTGAGGTTATTTATTCTTGAGAAGGTTTTCATCAAAGTAATAAAGACCATCCACCATTTTAGCACTATTAATCATCATCCCTGTGTTCAAGTCATGAAATTCACAGTGAAATTGGAAAAAATAACACGAAAATTAGAATCTTTAGACAATTGGCGCACTGATAAGAGATTACAAGCAAGATTAGGGACATGAAAAACATATTTAAGGGTGATTTTTTTAGAAATTTTTACAGATCCTTTCCCTGCAATAGATGAGAAATTTCCATCTACAATCTTGACCTTTTTATCACTAAAGAAAGGTGAGTATAAAAGAAAAACAAGAGAAAGGTTTGTCATATGGTCTTAAGCACCTGAATCAATAATCCAAGGTGAGGAAGTAAAATGGCATGAAAAGGCATTAGATTCTTTACCTATTTGTGCCAGAGAAACGCTAGGAATACCAGAAAGGGAATTAGTCTTTAGCAACCTAAGAAGATGATCCATCTGTTTTATTGAAGGGACTTAAATCAGCCTTATTTGCACGAGCAATTCTATTTCCAGACTTGTTACTCTTCCAGTTGGTAGGTTTGCCATGAATTCTCCAGCAAGTCTCACATGTATGGTGAGGTTTATTATAGAAATGACACCATACCCCTAGCTTGTCCTCTGCTTAATATTGGTTGTTGGCTATTTTACGCGTGTGGACTATTCTGCTTGCAATTACATTTGCTATAACCAGAGTAGAATTTTCAATTAATGCCCAGACTCCTTCTTACCAAGCATAGCACTCCGATGGCTTTCCTCCCTTCGAACTTTAGTATATATTTCTCCAATTAAATGAAGAGGACCACGAACAATTATCCTTTCCCTTACTTAGTTAAATTCTATATTCATCCCAGCAAGAAATTTGTAGATGCAATCATTTTCTACCATTTTCTTTTGGTGGTTGTAATCATCCGAAGATTTCCATTCATAGTCATTGAAAACATCTATATCTTGCCATAGTCTTTTAAGGATATTGAAGTATTTAGTGACATTGTCTCCTCCTTATCTAATTTCCCTGATAGGTCTGAATACATCTAGTGAATATTATCCAAAAGTTCTTTCGCAATTGAATAACACATAATTTGAAGCAATGTCTTCATCCATGGAATTAACAAACCACACCATAACCATGGAATTTTTTGCATCCCAAAAAGCAAAGGATGGTTCCTTCACATCTGGCATCTTATTATCACCAGTTAAATACCTAATCTTTCCTTTGCCCTAAATATACATCCATGCTGATTGGGACCAGCGTAGGAAATTGTCTCTATTGAGACATATGGTGGTTATCTTGACAAAATGGGAGTCAGAGGTGAGGCTACGATTTTCAGCAACCTTAGAGGAAATAGGGTTTGGTTCAGAAGTAACTTCTGACATTATAAGGGGCTAGGGTTTCAATCTTTCCATAAAATAAGTCCTAGAAGACTTTTTTTTTCATAAAGAGGGAGTGTTAGGAATTAAGTTCCTGCTCTGATACCATATGGAGAAAAAAAATAGTATTATGTATATTAAATAATGTACATGTATAGATCTTATAGGCAGTACAAGAGGCTAAAAAAGGAAAAACTTGTACAACTAATTTTCCTATTTTTATGGAGTTGACTAAGCCTATAATTTATGTATATATTACAACTCATCAATCCCTAAGAATCTACTATGATTTCTGAGTATCAGCATTAGATCTTTTCTACACAAAAAGTTTTCGAGTGCGAGTTTTTTCATTTGTTTCAAGATTTGGGGGAGTTTTTTAAACTAAAAAAAGTGGAAAACCCTAGCTACACCCCCAAGACCTTAATACACTATTTAAGAACATGGAACACACCAAAAAACATAGCAACCAACATCAAAAAGTGGATCAAATATGGGAGATCAGAAAGAACATCCAAGAATTCCAACTTTCCAAATCAATGCTTTAATAGAGTTTTTCTTCATTACCTTTAGTTCTTTCATTAACTTTGATGTGTATTTTGAATTCTAAAATGTTAAATATGGTTCATGAAATTCTAAATTTAGATTAGGATTTATTTTGTGACTTTGCTTATTGTTGATCTCAATACATATTGGATGCCTGTGATAATTTTTTATGCTTAAACTTGACATAATTTGAGAGAGTGATGTTAAGCCCAAATGACTGTACTTAGATATGATTTTGATGTATAACAAAGAGAATCAATAACAGACGCAGATGCAGATGCTAAGCATAGCAGACGCAGACGTAGATTCTAAGCATAACAGACGCAAACGCAGATGCGAATAGTAAAGCAGACGCAAATA
>JANZLK020001313.1:497208-508067 GCA_026937615.2 Erythroxylum glaucum
TCGTGAACTAACAAGATAAAAAGATGTAAAAAAGAGAAGAGTTGAAAAAAAAAAAAGGTCAAACAGCCCAAACGTAAAGCGAACCAGAGAAACAACATAAGAAAACGGGAAAGCGAGGTAGAGAAAAAGGTTACAGGCCTACAGTTGGGTAAATATAAAACAAAAACGCAATATTTGAGAAATTTTATTGGCATTGCTCATCGTCGTCCTCATCCAGCAGAGAGAGAGCAGAAGCATCTGGACCTTCTTCTGCTTCTTCACTGCCCTTTGTGTAGGTAACCCAACTCAGCTCTATCCAGAGTTTCCTGATATTCTTTTTATTGATTACTGATCTCTTATCACAAGACTTTACTTACCGCAAGGGATTCTTGTGAAATCTATCTGACCTTGTTCACGAAGCTCCGCCAATCTTTCTCACTATTGGTTAGGGTTTCTAATTAGTTTGTTTTCTCTCCTTGTTTTGCAAATTTCGATAAACAGTAGTAATTCCCATACACAATTCTTTTTCAAAGTAGGTTAATAAGATGTACTAAATACTGTTCAATGAGAAGGCGTTTTACGTATGGTCAACTTTGTTAGGAATGCAATGCAGGACAGCAGGAAGCCTATGTTCATGGGACCAAGAGTGAATACTGACTTTAGCTGTAACCAGAAGCTGAATTACTTCCCTCATTCATGAAGAGAGAAGAAAGGAAGTTGTATTTCTCACATCGTATCGTAGCCCTTCATTCACTCAGACATCTTTCTTGCTGGCTTTTGTGAACTAAGACTCGACCTACTGGCCCTTTGAATTGTTGAGCTCTTGAGTTTTAACTTTTCCAAGTAAAGGGCTCTTATTATGCCTGCTGTTTAAGTACTATTGCCCAGCAATATCATCTAGCAGGTGGGATGCTCAGAATGCGTACTTGTTGGTTAATTACTCTTGTCTGGCAATATCACCCAGCAGGTGGAATTCTCAGAATGCATGCTTCTTGAGTGACTACTCTTGTCCAGCAATTTCATCTCACAGGTCAGCTTCTGGCAACTTGTATATTTCTATTGAAATATGAGTCAGAGTTAAGGGCAGAAGTTGTTAGTTTCTGTAACTTAGTACTGCTTTTCTTGCTTTTGTTCATCAGGACAATGCCTCATAAAGGGAAATATGGGGTTGACTTTGAAGACTACGAAGATTATGACTATGACTATGACGATGGCTATGACGTAGAGGATAATGGTCAGTAGGAATGAATACATGCATTGATTTGGTTGATGATGTATGCACTTCATGCTTTGAGCGACTAATCATCACTTCCCTTTCTGTAATAATGGTCTTTCTTCTTGTTGCGTTCTACTCATGCTGATTCCAGTTTACAAGTTGGTTCCCATCCTATTAAGCCTGGTATCTTTTGATATGGATTAAAAACAAAACTTTTTAAGAATTATATTCTTTGCCTGGATTATGAATTTGAACAATAATAGAAGCTCACTCTCAACACACTCATTTTTCTGCGATGTTCTCTATAGAAAGGTTCTAGACTTATGAGGGACTTGCTTGAGCTATTTTCCAACAACTCTCTAGTTTACATATTATCTTGGCCTTTTCTGGACACTGCTGGATAAGAGATGGTCATTCATCTGTTCTTTCTACATTCTTTTCCTGTCATAGTTTATATGTGTGATCTTGATGATATAGTCTTCATAAGCTTACATTCCTATTGTGAAGGCCAGCTTTTCTATGTTTCTGAATGTGCTGTTGATTCTCTACAGAGCTTCTGATAACCTACTTTCTTCATTCTTATTCCTGTAACTGCAGAAGTGCCTAAGCCTAAGCAAGAAACCAGTAGGCCCACGGTATGGCGTTGCTCGATTTGCACATATGACAATGATGAAAGCATGCCCATGTGTGATATTTGTGGGGTTATTCGTAATCCTGTGTCAGGAAACTACTGTATTGGTGAAAAGAGAGTGCGTAAGTGGTTCTTATATCCCTTCTATTATCATCCCTATCCAACCTTTAATATGAAAAGTGAGCAATGATGTCGGTTGAGCTTCATGTACCATGATTTTTGTTTGATTCCATACTAATTGATTCTGTATTGTTTGTGTAAAGGAGGCGTAGATCTAGTCATAGTTTTTACCAATAATATCAATGTCAAATACTTGTCTTGTTATCAGCATACAGACAGCTTTTTTCCTGCTCTTGTTGTTTAGGTTTCCTCTGAAGTTGGTTGTCAGTTTATAGAATAGATCTCTTTCATGCAGCTGATGGTATCGGCAAACACACTGGAGTATCCATAATGGCCAAGTCTCTTTTTACACAGTTGCCACATCGAGCACCTGATAATGCTGTAATAGGTCAACTGCAGAATGATGATATTGTGGCAGAAGGGGGCAATAACTTCCTGAGGCATGGGAATTTCCGAGGAAATTTTCATGAACTCCTTAAAGTTTTTAGTTCTAAGAACCATTCACATGTTAACGTAGGTCTGAACATGTCTGACTGGTGAATGTAAATTATATATGTAAAGCTAATTCTTCTAGAAATCTTTGGTCCATTCAGCTATCTGTATTACAGCCAATGGCTGTTTCTGAGTCAGCTTTGAATTGTATTTGTCTTAAATGCCACTACATCTGTCCAGCATAGTTTAACCTTGATATGTTTATTGTACAGTTCCTTTCAAGTTTGATGTGCCATCTCCAGATGATATTGTTGCCAGTGGACTTCATTCCTCCAAAATGGGTTTCAAAGGTCCCCTTCTTTTGTTGTGCATTTTGATAGATCCAATTAGGTTGTGCCAATGAATTCATAACTGATATGGTGAATTAGGAATCACTGTTGTGCAAGCGTAATCTTAATCATACCCTTTGCTAGAAGTGTTGTTGTTACATTGGGTATTTTGTTTTCTTAAGGGAGAATAAATATATAGTTTTGGATGACATTGCTCTAGTTTGATTTGTTCTTGTCACGAAGATCATAATTTAATTTTCTTTTTATTGAGAGTAATATAAATAAATTCCAGCTTCCTGTTTGTACAATTGTCATTAACCTAGATTTTCTAAAGGATTATGACTATGGATTTATACAATTATATAACGGGCATGTGTATGCATATGAAACATTCTAATCTTTTCTTTGCCACAAATTTTTATTTAGGTTAGTGCTGATTTGGTGAAAATTGTTGGATCTTCTATACAATATCAATTCTTTGTAATTTTTCTTAATTCCTTGCTGCTGGCAGCTAACGTTCTCAAACTTCAATTGCTACAGTTTCTTCAGGAGATAGTGAGAAGAAAGATGCAACTAACACATCTAATATTAAAAGGTCAGATGGCATATCTCAGTTATCAAAAGAACAAGGGTTCAACCCTGACGAGAGCGATCACTCAATTAATGGAGTGGCTCATGCACATGAAAGTTCCAAACACAAAGAAGGCTTATTGACAACATCGAAAGGTAGAACAAAGTTCAAGAAAGATGACAATCTTTCAAAGAATAAACCCGATCTTAAGTTCAGCAAAGAAATATCTGATCATTCACTTGCATCAATGCTAAAAGGCAAACAGAAAATTGTTGGGGATAGCACTTCATCAGTAAATGAAGGCAACACCCTTGGTCTTGCCAGTAACTTGGGCAACATTTCTTTGACTAATCAATCTGAGGTTCCAAGTTACATTAGTACTAAAAGAGCCAAGCCACCTACTCAGTATCAACCTGATAAGTGGATGCTCCCTGATAAAGCAGAAGATAGATTGACTCAGTTGAATCTTGCAATTGTAAGTCAGATACATGCTTTTAGTCATATGTTCCAGGGTATTGGTGGTAAGTAATTTGATGTTTTTTGTTTTTTATAGGTTGGCCATGTTGATTCTGGAAAATCGACACTTTCAGGCAGACTGCTGCATCTTTTGGGGCGTATAACACAAAAAGAAATGCACAAATATGAAAAAGAGGCAAAAGTACAGGTAAAATTATCATGACCTGATCTTTTTTCTAACGGAATTGTGGTATTGGTTTAATTTGAATTCAAATTCAAGCAGGGCAAGGGGTCTTTTGCTTATGCTTGGGCATTGGATGAGAGTCCTGAAGAAAGAGAGAGAGGAATAACAATGACAGTGGCTGTTGCGTATTTTGATTCCAAAAAGTTTCATGTGGTTGTGCTTGACTCGCCAGGCCATAAAGATTTTGTTCCAAACATGATTTCAGGAGCAACACAAGCTGATGCAGCAATACTGGTGATAGATGCCAGTCTTGGTGCTTTTGAGGCTGGTATGGATGGCTCTAAGGGGCAAACAAGGGAGCATGCCCAGCTTATTAGGAGTTTTGGAGTTGATCAGATCATTGTAGCAATTAACAAAATGGATGCAGTGGAATACTCCAAGGATCGTTTTGATATGATTAAAGGTCAACTTGGAACTTTTCTTCGTGCTTGTAGTTTCAAAGATTCCTCTGTGTTCTGGATTCCGTTGAGTGCTATGGAAAATCAGAATTTAGTAGCTTCTCCTTCTGATGTTCGTTTGTCGTCCTGGTGAGTCTGCTCTCATAGAAAAAGAAGATTACAATTTTGATCACTGTTGTTTGGCTTTTGCATTCTTTGAGATAGTAGGTTCTTAAATGAATTGCCTTTTATAAAACTAAATATTAGAAATGGGAACTAGGGTTTTCAAAATAGACCAATATATTGTGGAATTGCAGGTATTCCGGGCCTCACTTGTTGGATGCAATTGATTCCTTCCATCCTCCCTCAAGAGAGTTCTCGAAACCTCTTCTTATGCCCATATGTGATGTTGTTAAAACTACTTCGCAAGGTCAGGTGTCAGCATCTGGTAAATTGGAGGCTGGAGCTCTCCGAAGTGGTTCAAAGGTATGGATTAGTGATCCAGGAGTACTTTAGACTTCTAATTTTTATCAAGTTCTCCTTAGTTAGCTTTCTTATTTTTCTTTCCTACGAACTATCATCCCCATTCTTGCCCTACTTTGATGAAAATAGCTTCCCTAGCCTCTCTCCCGATATCAATAGTTTGTTTATTAATCTTGGAAATGTGAGTTCATGTCAAGGATATTGGGAAGAGTCTCAAAGGGCACTTTACAGGGTTTGTCATTTATCATCAAACGTACGAGCATTTAGCAATATAAAATTGTTGAACGTATGGAGTATGAACATGATATGATATGTTTTCTTTCTTGTCGTTTGTTGAATGTATCAAGTATGGACATGATAAGTTTCCGTAGAATTAGTCATGCTTTTACAGTTCTTTCCATAGAAGTTTGTCTTTTGACTTTCTTTAATATAAAGCTTAATGCTGCAGAAGAATTAAAATGTGATTGGAATCTGATTTGATTATTATAACCATTCCACGAGTGCACAGAGTTCATTTTTCTGTTTGCATTTAGGATCTGAGCCATCTGGCATATATTGGTTACTTCATGTACAAAGTACAGTGCTGATGCTTGCAGCTTCTTGGCTTTTGACTTTTTTAGATACACGTGTATTGATTTGTTCATCTCCTTAACCCTGCTCCATAATGATATTTTATATTCACATGTTTAATGTGTGGTGATGCAGGTTTTAGTTATGCCATTTAGAGATGTAGGAACAGTACGTTCTGTGGAGCGGAATTCAAAGGCTTGTGACATTGCAAGAGCTGGCGACAATGTAATTGTCAGTCTATTGGGTATTGATGGAAGTCATGTGATAGCTGGAGGTGTTCTATGCCACCCTGACTTCCCAACTACAGTTGCAAGACATTTGGAGTTAAGGGTACTTGTCTTAGAGGGTGCAACCCCAATTCTGAAAGGCACTCAAGTACGCTCCTTACTTCTACATTTATTCTTGGTATCTTATTCAGCGTTCCCTTTATATCTAGCCAACTAATTTTCTGAGAAATGAGCAGTTGGAAATTCATATACACCATGCAAAGGCAGCTGCAACAGTTGCAAACATAATATCATTGGTTGACCCAAAGACTGGTAAGGTGACCAAAAAGGCACCACGCTGTATAATATCAAAGCAGAATGCTGTACTTGAGGTAATTATGATAAATGTATGATGATCTGATCTCAATTTTCTGCTCAAGGGAAACAGTGAGCAGTAAATATGAATCTCATCTTTTTACTCAAATTTCAGGTGGTTCTGAATGAACCAGTTTGTGTGGAAGAATTTCAAAGTTGCAGAGCTCTTGGAAGGGCATTTTTGAGGGCAT
This sequence comes from Erythroxylum glaucum, assembly GCA_026937615.2. Lineage (NCBI taxonomy): Eukaryota > Viridiplantae > Streptophyta > Magnoliopsida > Malpighiales > Erythroxylaceae > Erythroxylum > Erythroxylum glaucum. The sequence continues at coordinate 503,389 of JANZLK020001313.1, forward strand.
TAGGGAGGACTGTTGCTCTAGGCCTTGTAACACGAATAGTTGAGGATCAGGATTAAGATGACATACAGCATGACTCGGTATTTATGATGTAACATTTTGCATACACAATTTCATGATCACAGTTCCTTTTGGTGGCTAACATAACTCGTGCTAAAATATAGCGAGGGAGTGTCTTGTGAGTTTTGCAGAAAAGAAGAAATACTACCCTCATTTCATACAAAATGGATGACAATGCAATGGGTTGATGACCATGCATATTAATAGGTCACAACAAACTTCTTGTTATCTTCTGTAGTTTCATGTCCTCACAGTTTTTAACTTCCAGAATTAGAAGCTTGGTTAAATACAGTTTTTCTTTTTTTTTTGAAAAAGATGAAGAAAATTATATTCAAAACAACATTTACATTTGGATTACAAGGCTATAGAAACAGCTTTAGCTACGAGAATTCAGTCCATGAAGTAGGATATGTCTAAATGTAGTACAAAATTAACTATTGTGGCAAATACATCTACTGGCACTGCCATTGTTCATCATCAATTCTCTGGTCCGGTTAGTGATTTCTTTGTGAAGGATAAGCTTGATTTTTCATCTCTTCTAAGCACTCTGTTGCATCTTACTTTGTATATTATAAACATGCACGTGTCGAAAGCTGTAATTATAATGATTTTATCACCTTGACAGAAACTCACTTGTTCTCATAAACGATTTTGCAAATGTCTTCTAGTGCCTAGCATCCATATCCACGTTAAGCAATTCCAGAATATATGGCCAAATCTCGTCAGAATATTTGCGTTCAAGGAATAGATGATTTATGCTCTCCTGCGTTGTTTTACAAAGGTAGCACACCTATTTGCCGTATTCATGAAAGCAAGCTTATCCTGAGTAGAATGACTCCAGAAATACTAACCAGAGGAAGAATGGAACTCTAGAAGGCTCTAGCTCTAAACCAATCTACATCAATCCAGTATAACTTCCTCCCCTGTGAGAATTTTGCTGGAAGATTCATTGGTAAAATATTGAAAGAATGGGTAACCCAAATATAGACTTCAACCTGATTAACTTTTAAGATGATAGAAATGATATGTGCTAGCTCTTAGGGAAAATTACCTCCTTATTATCCTCTATTCATGTACTAATTTTAGCTTCATACGAAAATTGTAGGGATGACAAATTTTAGCTCTAGACTTAAATTTAGTTATTTTCAATAAATTGGCTCGTAGGTTAGATCTAAGCTTAGATTAACATTTATCAAACAAAAAAGCTTAGATTAACTCGATAGCTGATTATTCTAAGTGAAATAACATCGTTTTACTTAACAGAATTTTGAACCTCGGAGAAAACTGAGTAAGTGGTTCAGATCTGAATTCAATTAAAAAAGGTAAGTTGTTATATGTTTTTAATTTTAAAAAAATTAGCAAAGACCAGCTCAATGTCATCCCTAAAAATTTGGGCTAAAGCCTATGATGAAACCTGGATGTTATTAAGAATTCCAAATAATCAGTGAGCTAAATTCCATATTAGACCAATAGTCATATAGTATGGAGAGAGTTGTCCTTTAATCTTACATCTAATCCGACCTTCCATATGAATCCTCTTCTTCAAAAGTTGAGTGAAATAATAGGATTTGCTTGGATGAACTTGGAGTTCCCGTAAACTTTTACCTTTGATATAGAAGTTTTGGATCCTGTTTACCCATAACGATTTTCTCGGGAAAGGATCCTCCAAATTCTTTTGCCCATCGAGATTTTATTACAAAACTTTAGTGAGAGGATAGCCCACTTGAATTCTTGCTCTTACAAATATGTTTCCACACTACCTTAGCATAATATCTTGAATTGTTTGTCCTAGCCCAAGGAAACCTCCTCGTCACCTTCTTTAAGAGTTTTGATCAGGCCTTTAATAAAGCAAAAATAGTTCCTTGTTAAGGGGGAATTTAACTTGTCTACCCATGATAGCCTCAGGACATGGCGCCAAATCACTAGCTCTCTTAGATTAAATTAGGAAACTCTTCATCTTGATGACACCTAAACCAGATAGGTCCTTGAATATTTTCAAGGTTTGCTTAATCAAGTAAATGGACTTATCATGTGCTTTAGCAAAGACCAGGAGGTCAGCAAAATGAAGGTGGGTAATCTTCAACTTCTTACAACGATGGTAATATTGGAATGTTGGATCCTGTTAGACATTATAATTCGATAACCTGGAGAACACTTCCATGCATAGGATGAAAATATAGGGAGATAAGGGGTCCCCTTAATGTATGCCTTTCTTCCCTTGAAACTATTTAGATGGCTCCACCTTCACCAAAACTGAATCACTAGGAGAGGAGTAACACATTTTTTGACACAACCTGAATAAAGACCTCAAGAACTTGATCTATAAAGCTCCAGCTCAATGTAGCATAAGCCTTGTGAATATCTATTTTAATTTCACAATTGGTAGGTGAGTTCTTCTTAATGTATCCTCCAAATAGTTCATGGGATAAAGGAATGCTGTCCACAATGTGACGTCCTTCAAAAAAGGCAGCTTGAGCTTTATTGATCATAGGGACGAAAACTGTTTTCAGCTCTTGGCAAGTAATTTGACAGCTATTTTGTATAGGAAATTACAACACGATATCGGCCTGAAATCTCCAAAGGAATCAGGATTCTGAGTTTTAGGATGAAGCAAATAGATATATTGTTAACAGCTTTGAGAAGCTTCCCTGATTCAGAGATATCCAGGATTGCCTCCACCACCATATCTTTTATAGTTGGCTGTGCTTTCTGAAAAAAATGGCCATTAAAATTGTCTAGTGCCGAGGCCTTACCATCTTGCATTCCAGAAGCCACTTCTTTTGAGAGACTGCTCTTCTAAACTTATAAGGTTGTAGGAAATGAATGATTTTATAATGTGGATATTTGAGTTAGACGTACATTATTCTCCTAGGATGTTCTTAAAATATTCATGAGCCTTCTCCTTTAGTAATCCCTGTGAGGAAATAAATTCACCAAATTGATCTATTATACCATTGATTTTCGACACTCCCAAGTTTTCTGCACACTCCTTGAAATTGTTAGAAAATGAATAAAGAGGGAGGGAGGGTGGAGGGTGGTCAAGAGAAATAGAAAGGAAGAAACGAGTAAGGCATGTATAAATGTGGGATGTGTGGTGTAAATTATGAGTACCAGATTAATAAATATTTTAATATTTACATGTATATTTCGAGGGTGTTTGGAATATGATGAATTGAATTCAATTCATGTATTTAGAACTTAAAAAGTTGCATGATTTGAATTCCTCCATGAATCTAATTCCCACTTTCTTAATGAATTCAATTCACTTCTAAAACCACACGAATTCAATTGTTGCCGCCTGCTCTTTGCACGCTGTCCCATTTCTTGAACATTTATTGAAGGATTTGAGAATGGAAAACGCAATTAATTGAGTGAACAATGCTTTGAGAGGTTTTTTATTAGTAACCAACGCTACTTATCTTTTTAATATATATAAACATCTTCAATCAGATTTATTGACTTCTCATTTTTTACCTTTTTTTTTAAATAAATAGACTTTTAAATGTTTAACTCTTTTAACAAATAAATTTATTAACTTTTTAATTTCCAATAAGTGGACCGCTATAAATCTAGGCTTTAGGAAAGTGCCCTTTTTGTCATTACCTAGGGCCGGCAGTCCGGCACTGGTCAAAAATATTTTTAATACTTTTAACAATTATTTTTATAAGTATGCAAACTTGATGCCAATCCAACACATATATGCTTGAAATTCAGTCTACAACAAATAGCCATAGTTTTCAAACATATATAGTTAAGTTATTTTTTAAATTTAGTTATTGGATGAAACTTACTGAAGTTACATGGCATTTTGTATAAATATGTATATCCAACTTAATTAAGGGTTTATAGAGTAGTCTAATTGTTGTCACTTTCTTTCAAATTAATAAATAATATTTCAAGTTTAGTTAACAAATTTTTTTGCTAATTAAGTTTAGTTAACAAATTAGTGCACTATAATTTTCATCCACCATGTTGAGTTATTATGAACAAGGTTATCCAAACAGGTATTTATAAAATAATGTTTCTTTACAAAATCATCCATAATCATGGCTTAGGAAATAAGCATGTATCAAATTATGTTCATTGAGAAACACTTAGATGATCACAGTTTGGGATATACGTGTATACTCAAATCTTATCTTGGAAAGAGTCTTTCATGAACACGAGTAAGAACCACTTGTTTATGGCAACAACAAGGAACTTAAGTTGATAATAATTTTTTTGTATAAAGTTGTAATATCACTTATATTGCGAAATGATATTATTTATATTGAGTGATGGTACATTAATGAGTTGTCTTTTAATAAAAATTTTCAATTAAATTATTTAGTTAATTGTCTTTTGTTCATTGTGATATAAACTCACTTGCCTCTCACTTTCATAATGCTTAATATAAGTGATCTCTTGTTTTCTAACTTTGTTATCCCAATATTTTTCATTCACTTTTTAATGTGTTTTCTCTTTAATGTTACCCATTTATTTTCCATTCAAATACCCATTGTTTGACTATGATGGAAAAAGAAAAGGCCGAGAGACAAAATTTGAGATATAGGGAGAAAGTATTTTTTAAAAGCTTATTCTTAATCAAAAATAACAATATGATAAGGAATTTATAACAAAAA
>JANZLK020001314.1:324007-334155 GCA_026937615.2 Erythroxylum glaucum
AATTGTTCCCCAATTTTTTTCAATGGCACTTGTCAGTAAATCTTAAAGTCATTTATCAAATTTTCCATTGCCATAGGACGGTAATTTCTACTATCATTTGACAATTGTTTTGCCACTTGGCAATTTTTCTTAGCTAAAATGCCCAACAATTTCTAGAAAATTTCCCAAAAATTCTAAATCGATTTATACATTCCCTAAATAAATTTGACATATAAAAACCACATTTCTCAATATACTCACATTTATAACAATTATACCTAGAATTTGTCGATGAATGCATGTACAATTATTTATTTATTTTTTTATGTGCAAAGATCACTATTCACGTGTATGTGCATATCATGAAATGCATGAGCATGAGATGTGTTTCCAAATTTTTCAGTAATCTCTCACATTTACTAGTTTAGCCTTAACATGAGTAACAGGATGTTGCAACTTATGTACCATAAATTCACATTCATAAACCAAACATTGATATTCAATGCTTATGTAAACAATGATGGCATACTTAAGCAAAGTACATAATGCAAATATGCTTCAACATGTTATCCATATACCAAAAGTGCACATTTGTTAGCCAAATATTAATATTCAATGCTCATTATTAAAAATTATCAATATAATTTTATATCATTACAATTCATCATTACAACTAATACAAATGCTCATCAATACCAATTATTCATGTTTTCATATTGTATTTCTTATTTATGATAGTTAAGTCCATTTTCTGTGTTAAGCCTACATATTTTTAATAGGTGTGGATAACGGGTGCTGAGGATAATAATGGGTGTTGTGGATATCTAAAGATATCAAACTATGAATACCCAAAGATATCAAATTGTGGATACTCAGATGTATCAAACTGTGGATACCTGAAGGTATTAGACTGTGGATACGTGAAGGTATCGAACTGTGGACACCGGTGCTGTCAAACTGTAGCAGCTACATTGTAGCCCTATAAGCATGCCTATCTATCCATAACCAAGACAATAGAGCAGGCACTATTGTAACATCCCGTCACCGATGGGAAGGGTATATTGGTAATTTGGAATGGGTTAGGCATGTGCATTCATATTTCGGCATGCACATACATTATTTAGCCTCTATATATATATAGATAAATGGTAATTGTTGCACAAGCATATGAGTGTACATGCATGTATGACATATTCCCGGCATATTTGTGTATATTGAAAATTTTGTGATAAATGTGTAGATTGTGTTTGAAAATTTAATTGGAGTGAAAAAAATGAGTCTTAGGGGTGTGAAGTATGGAATTGGAGTGTATGATCATGTGTTTTACATTTATGGAGATTATTAGAAATTTTTCTGGAATTTTTGAGGTATATGTCCGGACCGAAAAAATGACCGAATGGCTGATTAATTGGATTTCCGATACCGTAACTAACTGGCCAATGGCACGGGAAAAATTAGAGTCACGATTTTAGGATTTATTTCTTAGGGCCACTGGAATTTGGGAGAATATTAGAATAAGGGATTGGATTTAGACCATAAGGAGTAGCCTAGTGGCAAATGACCTAAGTCACTTGCCAAACATGCCTTAAGCCCTCTTATTGTTTGATTTAAAACCCTATTTTTCTATTGGATTGCTTTGTACGATGCTTTCTCCTCTTTGAAAGAAAATTTGCTTTCCTTGATAGCTTCTTCTTCTCTTCTGCTTCGTGGGTCTTCTTCCTTGATCATCTTAGCTCTCATTATTCTTGTTGCTTGCTTTTCCTTCACCTACAAACTACCCTTAAGGCTTGTGATAGTAAAGATGATGCTTGGTGTGGGATTGAGTGATAACCGTGGGTGTTGTTTGAGTTAGAGGATTGGAGTATTTTGAAGAATCGAAGGTTAATCAAGTAAGTTCTTGCTCTTCATGTTATAGGTAGTTAGATTTGATGATTAATTAGAGTTTCATGATGTTTGAAATAGGTATAGGTTTTGGATGTTGTGAATTCATACTGATGTCTTAAGTTATATACTTGTGAGGACTGATAATTGATTATGGTGGGTTTAGAAATTGATGGATGAGTTACAGAGTTTATTGAACTTGTTTTGAAGTGTTTTGAACTAGGTTTGATGAATTATAATTTGACAGAAGATAAAAATCTGGGTTTCGGACGTTTTCTGGGATCGCACGTCGCGACGTGCTCATCGCATGCCTCGGCGTGCGATTTTCTCTACGCCGCAGCACTACGCACGTCGCGGCGAGCGCAAGTTTGCACGTCACGGTGCGCACAAGCGCACGCTGTGGCGCATGCGAGTACTCTCGCCACGGTGAGGATTTCTTCTCTACGGGAGTGATTTGGTTCTGTAATTATAAGTTTTGATGTATAAGTCCAATTGAGTTGGTTTTTGATTTGTTGCAAATTAGAGACAAAGAACTACAAATTTGTAAGAGTAGAAGTTTTGAATCAATCTTGAAAGTTCTCGAATTTGGATGGCAATTGAGTAGTGAATATGATTTCGTTATAAAGATAGTCCCCATATCTTGCAGTTCAACTTTTGGAGTTCTAAAATTATAATTAAATGAGTTATGGTGTCTTTGAATTTCTAGCATTTATAGATCAAGGGTTGTGATGGAAAGATTTGGAAAGTGTCGGGAATGTCATGAATATGCATTGTACGCATTTCTAATTACTGCTTGTGCATTTTGAATATTGTATATTGTGCATTTGGTAATGTTGTTATATTCTGATTGTTTTAGAGGCACAATTGGAGCGTCGACCTACCGACGTTGCGGAGAGTTTCCGACATTAGCTCGGAAGTAAATTATGAGTAACCTAGTTGGTTCCTCAATCTTTCTGTGTTTAAAATTATGCACCTATAACCATGAGGAGATGAAGTGTTATTTGTGTGTAAATTTGTAACTACTTGTTTCTAATGTGATATGGGAATTGACGTACTGCCTAATTGGGATGTGTGGTTTCATTTTGTGTTGAATTTAGACATATGCATTTCATGCATAAAGGCATGATCAGATAATGACAGTTGTGACCGGAGCAGCCATCGAGAGCTTAAAGCTCAATGTATCAGGGCCTCGAGCCCACCATATTTCAGAGCCACAGGCTCACCGTTCAATGTGCCCATTTTGGGACAGTTCAATGCACCCATTTTGGGATAGTTCAGGCGCACGGTCACAACACCGTAATAAAATGGGAAAGTGTCACATACGCATTGCATATGCATTTGATTGAATATGGGATTGGTTCAAAAGGCGAAAACGCCTTATACTTGTGTGAAAATAATTATGAGAGTTAAGAACAATGATAGTTGTACTCTTATGGTTTTCAATGAAATAAGATGAGAAAGTGTTTCAGTTTCTAAGATCAGTGATTGTTTTATATTGATGATTTTAGTTTTGATGCCATGTGAAGTATCGTAGTGATCATCCGTAGTGCGCCCTTATTGTAGGATATGCATCGGAATGACCTACGGGCGTCCCAGTGTATACCCTATGGTAAGGGGGCACTACAGGGTGAGCTTTACAGCTCGTGGATATCATGTTTATAAATCAAAAAATAAGCAAAAATCATTTTTCAAAACGTTGGCCATTTCTAAAACTTTCACAGTAGAAAGAATTCATCAAAATGCTTATTTTTCATAATATCTCAATTTATCAATTAATTCATGAGAAATTTCAAAAACATGGATGCATCACACTTAGAAACAAACATAAGCAAATAAACACATCAGAATGGTTTGGGTCGGTCCAGAAATAGAACGTACTGTACATTCCCGCATAGCGTTCCTGTGCAGCCGTGAACAGAACGTACTACACCTTCCCGCATAGTGGTCCGCTGTAGCTGTGAACTTATGGGAGTCCTTAACGGAGCTCCAATGCCACTAACGGGCAGGTAGGCGAAGCCTATGACAAATGCACTTGACAACTTATGAGACCTAACCAAACCCACATAACATATTTTCACACTTGAAAACAGATTTGCCAGAAGGCCCATTTCCAACACTGAGTTTTCATACGGTTGTCATATCGAATACATTTCAACCAAGTTCAAATTCGCATTACATACAATTTTCTCAATCATTCAAAGAATGCAAAAATTATAGCAATTATCAAATCATTCAAACACAATTCATTCAACAATCTTTGCAATGTCTTAAATCATTCAAAACCATGAATTTGAAAACATTTTATGTTCTTGATTTTTCGAAAACATATTATTGGCTTATAATTCAAATCATAAACATGGTACCCTCCTCATATCCATGCTTAATTACTTGTCCAATGCCTCAACTCTTGCCTTCCTTGATTCCCTTTATCAAATGCAAAATTCTCATTCAATAGGGATACAATTTGAGGACCCATATATTGCATATTCACTAAGATAAATTCTAAAATCTCAAACTCTTCCAAAAGTCCAAACATTCGGGTCAATTTTCCATGATCACTATGATCAAGTAAATGACAAAATATGGTAATATTATCTTCTAGAAAAAATGTTCCCCATTGTCTTAAGTTTCTAATGACTCTAAAATCATTCAATTTGTTTCAGAAATATGGAAGTTACACCCTAAACATGTTGGGACTATCCTTATGCTGAAACAAGAATCTATACTCAACTTCCGACCAAATTTAGAGATCTTTAGAGACTGAATGAAAACTTAATTTCTTCATAAAACTTGTAGCCCTATGTCTCTAGTTTACACCAAATTAAAAATCACCTCATTTGGATATCTGCACAAAAAGTTATGGCTAAAATACTAAAGTATGTCTGTGTAGGAAAGTTGAGCTCGCCGCGGCGAAACCCAGAAGCTTGCCGCGACGAGGATGCTGGCGCTCGCCGCGACGTGCACATAAGCACATCGCGACGTGCGAGGCCAAAAATCCTCCAAAACTTGTTTTTCCCATAATCTTCAACCATATTCCTCCCATCTTTCAAATATAACCCATCTTAACCCTAAACCATCTCTTTAACTTCATTTTCAAACTCATTTCAACACAATATCATTCACAAAAACATTAAAATCTATCTTTGATCATTAACCCTAAAAACCAAACGTATGCTTTTACCCCTTCTACAACTTCTCACACATAATCCTCTCTTAATTAACATCAAAACATGTTTCATTCATCTAATCAAGAGCAATGATGCTTGTATTTACTTGATTTGGCTTCAAATTCTTCAAATTCTTCAAAATCTCCAAACCCTAGCTTTCCTCTTCTTTTTCTCCGATTCTTACGACACTCTCTTCCTTTTTCCAACAAAACAACCATTTCTTCTTCTTTTTATACCCTTAATGAGTATGCAGTGTCCATTTTGCCCCTTCCTTTAAGTCTTAAGTCTTATAACCTTAAGTGTCATGCCCAAATTGCCCTTATATACTTTTATAACTTTAATACTTCAATTCAGAAATTGTAAATCTTAGGGGCTGAAATGAAATTCGATTCCTTCAGATAACTTGTAGATCCATATCTCTAGTTTATTTAGAAACAACAATCAACTCAATTGGATCTCCACAGATCAAGAATTTACCAAAATACTGAACCATGTTCAGAAAATTATCCATCTTACTTTGATTCAATCAATATCTTTCAATTTAATCTCAAAAATCCCCCAACTTTTTCATAAAGAGGTAGAGGGGTGTCTTAGGAATCCAACGCTTCAAAAATCAAGTCAATCGGATGTTGGACGGAAAAGTTATAAGTAAAGAAGGAAGAGGGTCGGATTAGGAAAAAAGTCAAAAAAATCACAAAATAAATAACTTGTGACTCAAGAGTCCAAATTTTACAAACTTGGTATCAAGAGAAAGCTAAAAGGAAGCTCTACATCTTCCATGAAGAATGCAAAGATCAATTTAGTCTCTAAGGGAGGTAATTGAAAACTTCATATTAGCGCTGGAGAGTAGGATTTCGCGGCGAAAATGTTGGAGCTCGCCGCGGCAAGGGCAAAAGTTTGTCATGGCGAGGGCAAAAGTTCGCCGCGGCGAGCATGCCTAGAAATGACATATATATACAAAAATGACATATATACATCAATGCAAAGATCAAAACATGATCTAAAACTTTCATGAAGCACTTAAAGGCAATTTCAACCTCTAACTAGGGCAATTTTTAAATAAAAGTTTCTGCCAGAAGTCTGTTATCGTATACCACATCCAAACTTCAAAATTTCATATCTTCCTATTTCCACAATCAAAAATAACATATTATCCATCATTGTAAAACTATGCAAATTTCTCTATAACTTTCATGTAGACCACTTAATCCAATTCAAACTACATCAGTACAGAATTTTCCTCAAAACACAGTACACACAAATGTACACTTATGAACATTTTCAAAACAAAGCAAAATAACCTTAACTTCGAATGGTCATAACTTTCAATCCCGACATCGAAAAATGTCATACTTTAAGGCGATAGAAAGCTTTCAACAGAAGCTACAATTTTCATGAAGATCATTTGATCAAAATCTGCCTAGATCAAGCCAGAAAAATTCACAAAGATTTCAGCCCAAAAAGTCAACTCTGCTACTAATCATCCCCAAAAAGTCAAACTTTCTTAATTCTCCAAATTCTCACACTTTTACTATTTATTTCTTGCTTTTCAACTTCCATTTCAATCAATTCATTCACTATCAATTCCATTTAAACTCAAAAACACCATTTTAGGCCATAATTAACCATAAACATCAATAACAAAAGCATATTTCACCTATCTTAATCTTATACAACAATTCACATTCTTGAATTGTCTTTTTCTTTGCACAAGAATAATTCACCACAAATTCCTCATTTAATATCAATTTATACTTCTAAATTTCAAGGAAAGTTCGGGGTCCAACATCGGATGTGTGTGGATTATCGAGCGTTAAACAAGGTAATGATCAAAAACAAAATCTTGTACCTTTGGTTCAAGATTTGATGGACAAGTTGTCAAGGGCTGAGTTGTTCTCTAAGTTGGATCTTCAGAGTGGGTATTAACAAGTTTAGATAGTTGAGGTTGATGAGCAAAAGATAACTTGCGTAACTTGGTGTAGATTATGCCGTTTGGATTAACTAACGCCCTGTTACATTTTGCAACCTTATAAATGATGTGCTATAAAACTTCTTGGATTAGTTTGTTATGGTCTACTTAGACGACATCGTGGTGTATATCATTAACATGGCAGAACATGTGGAACACTTAAGGCGAGTGTTCAAAAGACTAAGATAGCATAAGCTCTACATGAAGATAAAGAAGTGCGAGTTTGCCTAGTTGGAGATCAAATTCTTGGTAGTGAGCAAAGGTTAGGTCAGGATGGGACCAAGAAAGGTGAAAGAGATAGTTGAGTGGTAGCCTCCCATGAAAATACGAGAATTGTGGTGTTTCCTTAGCCTTGCGAACTACTATAGGCAGTTCATTGTCGGATATTCTAAGAAAGCGATGCCATTGACGGACTTGCTAAAGAAGAAGCAAGAGTGGTGTTGGTCAAGTGCACGTAAGGAGGCTTTCGAGAAACTTAAAGTCGCTATCTCAACCAAACCTGTGTTAAAGCTGCCCGTGTTCGATCTTCCATTTGAGGTACATACTAATGCTTCGGATAAAACCATTGATAGAGTCCTTGTACAAGAGTAGCATTTGAGAGCCGAAAGCTTAATGGTACAGAGCAGCTTTACTTGACGCATGAAAAGGAGATGCTTGTGATGGTGCATTACTTTAAGAAATGGTGAGTATATTTACTGGGAACCTGGTTTGTTGTCCAAATGGATAATGTTACTAACATGTTTTTCAGGACCCAAAAGAAGTTTTTTGCAAAACAAGCCCAGTGGTAGGAGTTTCTTACTGAGTATGACTGTATGTGGGAGTATAAATTGGGAAGGCGCATCAACGTGGCATATGTCTTGAGTAGGAAGGAGGTATTTGTGGCCCTTTATTCGGTCACGAGGGTAGAGTGCAACCTGTTAGAGCAAATTAAGGTGGTAGCTCCATTAGACACAATATGCTATAAGTTGATTTCTCAAGTTAAGGAAGGTGTTATATGCAAGTTTTGGCTTGATGATGATGGCTTTTTGATGACTAAGAGTAGTCAAGTATATGTGCTGAGTTTTTGTAGATTACAAAAATAGTTTCTAAAGGAGACGCATGACTCATAGTGAGCTAGTCACCCAGGAGTTCAATGGATGCTAGTGCTCCTATCTCATTCCTATTTTTGGATGAAGATGGAGGATGACATGGAATGTTACGTCAAGACGTGCCTCGTTTGTCAGTTGGATAAGCTGGAGAGAAAGAAGCTGGAGAGAAAGAAGGAAGCTAGATTGCTACAGAGTTTCCAATGGTATATCACCCACAAATAGATGGCCAAATAGAAAGAATCAACGGTTTATTAAAGGAGTACCTATGACATTATGTAACTGTAAATTAACGTAACTGGTTGAGTTTACTTGGTACCGCACAATTTTACAATAAATTGTATAAATCTTTTACTACGGAGGAAAGTCCTTTAAGATTGCGTTGGGATAACAACCTCTCACAACACTAGAGATTGCTCAACAAAAGACAAGTGGTAAATGTCCTGCGGCACATAAGTTTGTGAAGGAGAAGTAAGAATTACGGGATGAGGCGAGGGACAGTCTTCGAAAAGCTTCTTGACAAATGAAGAAGCAAGCAGATCTTCGAAGGATATCGTTAGAATTTGACGTGGGAAATTTTGATGAAACTAACCCCACTAATCTGGAAGAAGATCTTGAATAAGCAAGTTCATAGGGGTTTGGTGCTGAAGTCCGATGAATTGTTTGAAGTGCTACACAAATTGGGGAATGTGGCATACAAATTGAAATTCCCCGAGCAGTTAAATGTACACCCTATTTTTCATGTTAATTTTCTCAAGCCTTATTATGAGGATGCATCAGATCCAAATAAGAGTCAAGTGAAGTGAGATCCACCAGTTGTGAGAAAACAGTTTGAAGATCAAGTGGAGAAGATCCTAGATCGTCGAATAATAGGTCAACACAAGAATAATCGACGTACCAAGTTCTTGATTCAGTAGAAAGGTAAACCTATTATGGAAGCTACGTGGGAGAAAGATACGACCTTGTGGCAATTTGAGGGTCAAGTGAATGCCTATGTTCAGATTAATTCGACAAGAGCATCGACTCCATTTGGTGGGGGTGGTTTGTTAAACCCTTAAACTTGGGAGTACTTCTCAATGACCTTCACGATACGCCTTAGGAGGAAGGTTAGCTGGGTTACATGCATGAGGGAGGCATGTAAACACTTCGAGGGTCATTGAAGGCTGAAGTCTTGCTTAAGCGGACCTAAGTGAGACTGCTGTGCAAAAGGTGTTGGTGATCAACTTTGGTGAAAGTTTGAGTCCTAAAGTGACCCTTGTATTCGATAACACCAACCCTTTATTCATGCAGGGTAAGCATGACTACCCATTACTATAACCAATAACACTAACACCTCTCTTTTCTACAAAATGAAAATCAATCCTTTTTAACTCAATCCTCATGTTAAGAACGTGCAGAAGATGATAAGACCACTCCGTCATGATACTTTGTCTTGTAAACATAATCCAACTGTTTCCTGACAAAAAACAAAAATACCAATCTCATAATCCCATTGCTTTTAAGCCTTTTGAAATCCCAGGAGAGTAGCTGTAGGAACCTTGTGAGGATGTGTGATATAAGATGGTGTGAAGCATTATCTCTTCCTATATTCGTTCTGTTACACTACAACAAAAACGACAAACGGTAACAGATGATAAGTGCTATTAAATATGAATGGTAACACTAATGAGTATGCTATGACAGCCTATGTTACTAAAGATATGATGCTTTAGTAACAGTTTTGACATGTTATTGTCAAGTTTAATATGATATTTATTGATAGCTATAAATGCGTTTATATTACATTTTATAAATGTTATAAATTAGTTATTTGTAACATTTTTAAAATGTTATATATTAACTTTTTTAATATCCTTAAATTGTTGTAGATATATATTTTGTAACAGTTTTGAAATGTTAAAAGTGATTTTTTCATAATATTGTTTAAATGTCATTATCGAGTTTATTATAGCATTTATTAATAGCTATAAATGATTTTAGGTTACATTTTGTAAATGTTATTAATTTCAAATGTTACAGATTATCTTTTCAAAACATTATTAAAGGGTTATAAACATGAATTTTGTA
>JANZLK020001314.1:430797-441983 GCA_026937615.2 Erythroxylum glaucum
AAGAAAACATAGGCAATTACCAGTGGAAATAGTATAAACGTCAGTAATTCAGTTTGGAAATATTAGTTTAGCGGCGGTAGAAATTTTCATCACTAAATTCGGACGAAATGGTTTACCGATGGATATTATGGTCGGTAATTTTGTAGGTAAAAGTCGTTGTCAATCGTTGACTTTTATCTCTAAGAAAATAATGTCGTTTGTTTAATACCTAAACGATGTCGTTTCGGTAAACTTAAGAACGTCTTCGCTTCATCAACAAAACAATGTCGTTTTCTTTTTAACCAACGACATAATTTGATTTGGCTGTCGATTTAAAAATTTATAACTTAAACAAAACGACGTAATTTTGTTTAAAACCAAAACATTAAGGTGTTAAGAAGCCTAACATTATCATAAAATATTTGGTAAATGACCAAACTAGAAGCTTAGCATAAGTTAAAGGTCCAAGAACTTCGCTAGTGGTGTGTTGAAAGTTGGAACATTAACAAAAGCAACTTAATGATGCCGATGATCCGAATAAGTCTAACTTCTCACTAGTCAAGAGGACAACCACTCCAATTCACATTATAATAAGAACAATACTGCACTATAAAACTACAAGAGACAAACCCTCACAAAATATTACCATTGATCAACCTCCCAATACCAACTTGATCATGACGGAGGCCGATCACGTACGGCCACTAGCTCCGGCGACGGATCGCCCGAGCAGTGACGACGAAACAGGCATGTCTTCGTCAAACACCAAAAAGCCCCGTGAAAGAAGGCTCATCAAGTTATGCTGGTGCATCACTGCGTTTCTGGTCATTGTAGCTATAGTGGTCACAGTCCTAATATTCACAATCTTCCGCGTCAAAGACCCGATTATCAACATGAACGGCGTAACAATCGCTAAGCTCGAGCTCATCAACGGCACAATTCCTGACCCAAAATCCAACATCACCCTACTCGCCGACGTGTCCGTGAAAAATCCGAACCTCGCCTCGTTCAAGTACAGCAACACCACCACGAGTATCTTCTACCATGGAGGACTTGTCGGCGAGGTTCGAGGACCTCCTGGTCGAGCCAAGCCCCAACGGACCATGAGAATGAACCTTACAGTCGATATCATGACCGACAGGCTCATCTCCGACCCTAACTTATTCGCTGACGTGAGCTCTGGGGTCGTGAACATGACAAGCTTCTCTCGTGTTCCAGGGAAGATGAAGTTCTTAAAGATTATCAGGAAGCATGTTACCGTGAAGATGAACTGTAGCCTGGAGCTCGATATCCTGAGCCAGAAGATTAACACACAGAAATGCAAGCGAAAGGTTGACGTTTAGTAGAAACTATGCTCTATAGTATTTAAGTACAGTTTTCCTTATTATGAATTTCTCCTCATCTATGTTCTATGGTATTTCAGTAGTAGCCATAAGATCTCAGAGTATTACCGTTTTCTGGTTGTTTCTCGAGAAAACTTACAGATACGTACGACTTGCGACAGGAAAATTTCGAGTCATGTATGTATATGATAACCCAAGTTTGGATCAGTAACATAATTACGTTCTAGTCATGATCTTATGCTCGTTTCAATGTATTATGAACAAGCTAAGATTCATTGACAAGATCCCAGAGGAGAGAACTGATCACAGACAAATGTCATGATCGGCTATTCAGTTGATGTGAACTGTTGACTTAGAAGAGAGAGAGTTTTAAGTAGGAGCGTGATAGTTTGAAAAAGAAGAAAAATGGAGGCAAGTCATTAAAAATCCTAGTACTTCAACTAATGGCGTCTTCGGACCTCCATCTCTTTCCCTAACATGTGGCTATGAGGTGAGCTGTTGAACTTTTAAACTGAATCATTAATTTTGTGACAGTACTCTCATCCGCAAGAACATAAAAGCATATATCGAAGAAGAAAAAAAGGGGCTTAAGGGTATGTTTGGATGTGGGTGGAGGGATGGAAAAGAATAGAATGGAATGACCCAAATGACTCAAGTCATTGTTTGGGAGTCTATTTTGAAACAGGATAGAATGACAAATGATGGCTTTGAAAGCCATCATTTGCTATCTAAAATTTAATATTTTGTGACCTCCCAAATTAGAGGGTCAGGGATGGAATGACATGGTTTGTCTTCCAAACCCATTAATGACAAAAATACCTTTAAAAAATTAATGAAATTACAACCTCAGTCCAGCAAATACCTACGCGGCTACGTGTTAGCATTGTGAAGTTCGTAAATTTTAAATATATTATTAATATACACTGTGAAATGTAGAAATAGATTTACAATGCTAAGAATGATTATCAACCATAACAAGACACATGAATAAATGCCTAACGAAGAGTACAGTGCGATGAGGGTTAATAAAAAAGAACAAGAAAGTTGATTGCTTATATAGGAAAATGAGAAAATTATATTCTGGGCATCCTACAATTTGAAATATTTTGGGGTTACTAAAATAGTTTCATAACAACTATGCATATTTTATTACAAGGGTGATTTTGGAAAAAATATTACAAGTCATTCCATTTCATTCATTTTTAGTATTACTTCCAAACAATAGTTAAAGGAATCCCTCTCTTATTTTATTTAAACATTCAAACAATGGAGTGACCAATTTCATTTCATTCCATTCTACTTCATTCTATTATATTCTATTAATTACCATTCCATTTCATTCCATCCTAAACTCCAAAACATACCCTAAAAGTTTTTGATCGCTCTGCCGTTACGAAATCTGGAGCCACTGCCAAAGCCATACAGACATTCTCGTACGTAGTCGTGGGGATGACACGAGTCTTACCTTACCATAACTTTTGTTTTGACCAATAAAACATTTGTGTACTGTTGTTCTCGTAATGTTTAAATGCCATAGTCTGACTTGCCCCCATTCTAATTCTCCGTCTCACCTGGAAAAAATAGGAGGGAAACTAAAACCCTAAAACCCCTAAATAAGATGCGGCATCGAGACACTCACTCGCTCGCTCACTGTTTCTATCTCTCAGTTGTGGGTTCTCGTTGGTGTGCATTGAGCAGTTTATATATGTACTTTTAACCCTTAAAACAATTTCGTTTCCCTTTCCCCTTTTCTACTCAAACAGGAGGTTTGCTAATGGCGAGGCTTCTTCGAAATGTTTCTTCTCTGAAACGCGCTCTTTTCTCGCCCGAGGTAGCCTTTTTCATTTTCTTTTTGTGTCTTTAGTTTCTTTCTTATTCCTACTTTTGCGTGTTGAAGAAATTCTTGTAATCTCTTTTAGTTGAATGGTTTAGATCCGTGGGAACGGAATTCTTTGCTTACCCCTCAGACTAGCGATACTGTTTAGTACCTCTTATACGCGATTTTGTGCGGGAAATAGGAAAAGTTTCTATCTTTTGCGTCTTTTGTGTTGGATATTACTCATTTGCTTATGTGGTTTTGCAGGGTTTAAGGAGAGAGATCACTGGGACGTCTTGTCACATTTGTAACTTTTCTACTAAAGGTGCTTCAAGGTTTATTGAAGTTATTTCACTTGAACACTTTAGCTTCTTTAAAAGGGTCTAAACTTGTTACTCATTCTGTAAATATTAACTTTGACTTTATTACGGCCTGGTTATTGTGTACGTGCTGACGATCCTTTCCAGGGTTGAAATGGTTAGTCCTGGGAAACAGCAGATGTGTCTTCTTTTAGTGTGTTTTAGTCGCTCCTAAACAAACAATGGATGTTTAACTTTTTTTTTTTAATGGAACTTTTGAACTACAAGGAATCAGTGGCTATATTAGTTCTGAAATTTTATACCACATTTATGGATTGTTCTATTTCCTTGGTATTGCACATTGTTCTATTTCCTTGGTATTGCACATTGTCTCACCAATTAGTCGGCCTTTTCTTTTTTTCTTTATTAATTCGTAATTGAAGTAACCTTGATTTTTTGGATAATCTCAATTTCCTATTTTTTGTAAGGTAAAAGAAAATCCAAGTCAAATGGCAGCGACTCTTCTGAAGATGGTATGTCCGCAAAGGAGGTTGCTTTACAACAAGCCCTGGATCAGATTACTAGCCAATATGGGAAGGGATCTATTATGTGGTATGGCCGGTCAGTTTCTCCTAGAGATGTTCCAGTGATCTCCACAGGTTCTTTTGCACTTGATTTAGCACTTGGGACTGGTGGGCTTCCCAAAGTAAGATAAATAGTTTACTTTTCTTCTCTTTTGTTGAAGTTGTTTCTTGTTTCTTCGCACAAGGCAAGCTTTGTACTTGATTATCCAAGTATAGTACAAAATATGAACCATATTTATATGTAACATCACCATTGTTTCTTTTATCAGTTTGCTGTTCCCTTCCTATTGCTTTCTGCATTCTCTTTTGTTACTATAGACTTGGATTTTTGTGTTCTCAAGTCTAGAGGAATCATATTTTGTACTTCTATCATGCTTTGACTTGAATGAATCTTTAATATTCCTAGCTCTATGCTTCCCAAGTGACTAGGAATAGATGTCTCGCTTTAAATGCTATTGAATGCTCATGTGATATGTGTTTCACTTTCCACAGGGGCGTGTTGTGGAGATTTTTGGTCCAGAGGCTTCGGGAAAAACTACTCTTGCATTGCATGTGATTGCTGAAGCACAGAAACTAGGAGGTTGCTTTATTGAGCCCTATAATCTCTCCTTTCTGCTGTGTGTATTTTATATTAGATTAACCATTCTTATTGTCTATTATGTGTTTCCTGTCACTAAACTATTAGTTAACAAGAAAATTTAAAGCTGCAATGAAATATGTCAGTGTCATAAACACCTATATGTTTAATCTGCATCCTCCTCTGGGCATAATACTGGCCTGAAAATTCTATCTGCTGATTTTCACTTCTTTTTCTGCAGGTTACTGTGTTTTTGTTGATGCTGAGCATGCTCTTGACTCATCACTTGCCCAGGCTATTGGAGTAAACACTCAGAATTTGCTGCTTTCACAACCTGATTGTGGTGAACAAGCTCTAAGTCTTGTGGACACTTTAATCCGGAGTGGTTCTGTTGATGTAGTTGTTGTTGATAGTGTAAGTAAGGTGCTCTTTCACTTTTAGATTTTACCTGTTAAATTCAGCTGTGATTGCATATTGCTTCGATAATGGTCCTGTTTCTTGTTTGGAGGAATGGATTCTTCTTCTCTCTTCATCCTCACTTCGAGACAGGAGCTTTAAATTTGTACTGTATACAAAATTTTAATAATATGAGTTTTTTTTTTACTCTGCTTAATTACAGGTTGCTGCGCTTGTTCCTAAAAGTGAACTTGATGGTGAGATGGGTGATGCTCACATGGCAATGCAAGCTAGATTGATGAGCCAAGCACTTCGCAAATTGAGCCATTCTTTATCATTGTCTCAGACAATTCTGATCTTTATAAATCAGGTGCAAATCCATGGATATTATTTTTTACGGATAACGAAATTTTTGGTCTTCCTACTTTTAATTTTTGGTCTTCCTACTTTTAATTGTCAAGTTGGTTTTATTTTTTTGTCATTTGAATCTTAATTTTTGAATTTTTTTTCAATTGGGTCCTTTCTGTTATCAGAAGGGCTTATTTGGAATGCCAACTCACAAAAATTATGAGTTGGAATTCATGTCAGAGTTTCAAATGGACTTGTCCTTTCCCAATAAGTCCTATTATTTTGATTAAACCAAAACCATTTATCTCTATCTCTCAATCATGACTTTCTTTCAGATTGCTTCATCAATATTCTTCAACTTCATCTATGTTGTTCAATGGTTGATCGTCAAAGATTTTTTTATGTTTGAGTTACTAACTTTGTTCATGTTATTAAGTGGTCTTGACATTGACAATCAGTTGAAGATGAATCTGTCGGAAAAAAGAAAATACAATATCGATAAGGGAATGTTGGTGTTTTCTTGTTATGTAACATATTGGGCATCCATTGAAGATGCTTTTGTTAGATTTTAGGTTTCTAATTTACAAATGGAAAATCTTGGTTTATTATGTTTTGTTGCCTTGAGAATCTAGTTGGACTTGCTTCTTGAAATTGTGGGTGTTGGCAAATTGAAGATTCATTTTTAACTTAATGGATCTGAGATAAGTGATAATAAAAAACCTAGAAGTTTCTGTCACTTTCTTAGGAAAGTGAAAAAAAGAAAGTCACAGAAACTGCAGGTTCGTTTCCTATATATTTTCTTGATTCAATTTAAAGAATGTTTGGTATAATAAGAATTTGGAATGTTGTGTTTTTGTGGGTCTTGATTGTCAATGGAAGAGAAAGAATTAGGAGGAAGAAAGAATTTTAATGGGTTGAGAAGGAATTACAGAAATTTAGTAGGAAGAAAGAGAAGTGTGGTTTCACTTTTGATGTTATATCTGCAACTATTTCAACAAAACTTGCAACATTCTTATAGGTCTGCCCAAATTAGTGATCTATGTTAAAAAGCATAGTGAATTGACTTTGTTGCCATTAGTTGTCGCCCCAATTCTACTTAGTTTAATATTTAAACATTGAAACATTGAACTTGGCCAAATTTTTTTTTTTTTGAAGTGTGGATAGCCTACTGGGGCCTGAATAGAATTGGCTGTAGATGAGGTCGAACTGATAACAATTAGGTGGACTTTCCCTTCCACACATTGTGGATTTCATTTAATTGGAAATCCTCTTCCTGTTCTATTAGTTGAGAGTAAAAAGTAAAATCTTCCGATCATAATTGTCAAAACTGAAGTCAAAATAAAAGCTTGGCATAAGATCATATGCTCATAAGCTTAGGAACTTTCTTTGTTTCCTTAGGCATTAAAATTTACTGTCTTTCTTCTGACTTGTTGTGGTGCATTATTAATTTCTTCTTTTATCCTCTCTTAGAAAACAATTATTATTGTTCTCTGCATATATAACTGCCTTCAAATTCTTGAGGTCCACGGCCTTGAAAGGAAGTCAACATATAGGGAATTTAGCCAACTAGTTGCTGAATTCATGCTTTTTGTTTTGTTACTTTTTTTTTGTCTCGGTTAATTTTTATTGACTGTTTGGATGTGATGCAAACTTTCCCTTTGAAGTAGTCCTTCTGCTTATGAAATACAGGTGAGAGCAAAGCTTTCTACATTTGGGTTTGGTGGACCCACTGAAGTGACGTGTGGTGGCAATGCCTTAAAGTTTTATGCTTCAGTGCGACTAAATATAAGAAGGATCGCGTATGTCAAGAAGGGAGAAGAGGTAAAAGATTCAGGATATTGTTATTGATCACTATGAGACACTTATGCTCACAATTCATGAGCTGTTGGACCACTTTTTATAGATATCTTTACAACTGCTTGAAAAATTTTTTCTTGCATGGAAACTTCTTTACTTGCATTCCCCGATAAGAAGTCCAGAATGAGATACCTGTTCATGTCATGTGGGCCCTTTGAGAATGTAATTAGCAATTCATCCTGGACTTATGTTTTCCTAAGCAGGCTGTAAGACATGAAGAGGTGCTTTCCGGTGTACGAATGGCTTAAAGTCATTAAAGATAAGGGCATCTTAAGTTGCTACAAGTTCTACTTAGAGTTTACTAGTAGTGACAGCCAGACCCCTCTACTTGTCTCAAATGAACTGTTTTATGATATTGCCTTATGTGCATGGTTAATCTTTTCTCTTAAAGAGGAACTGGTGATAACAATTTAATTTTGTGCCACTTGAGATAATCAGTCTTTGGATTCATCTATCATGATGCCATGATGTCTTGTAATTGACGGTAGTTGAGCGTGATGTTGGTTCTGATTTTCTTTTGTGAGCAACAACATACAGATTATGATGGAGTTGATTGGAGAAGGATGCTGATTGTACACAATATGTATACATAATGTTAAGTGAATTTTACATTTGCTGTATTTCTATGGATTTGTATACAATTTTCAGATAAGTCTGCATTTTGCAGATTGTTGGAAGTCAAGTTCAAGTGAAGGTTGTGAAGAATAAGCTTGCCCCTCCATTTAAAATTGCTGAGTTCGTGCTTGAATTTGGTAAGGGAATATCTAGGGAATCGGAGCTTATAGACTTGGGTGCAAAGCACAAATTTGTGACCAAGGCTGGTTCATTTTATTACTTTAAGGGTGAGAATTTCCGTGGGAAAGAAGCGTTGAAAATGTTTCTGGCTGAGAATGATGATGCAAGAGAAGAACTTACGGTGATGCTGAGGGAGAAGCTTCTTAAGTTGGACAAGGAATTGGAAACTGAGGCTTCGGATGCAGAAACAGCTGCAGAGATCCCATCACCTGATTCCACAGATGAAGAAGCAGGGACAGCAGTTCAAGCATAATGCGCCAAAGAACCGCAATCACAATATGGGTGTCAAACTGCAAGTGTCCATATATAGCAATGTCGAAACTGGGTGGGATCCTGCCAATGCAATGGTGCATTTTCGCCCCTGCTTAATTCGGTGTACGATTTTGTAAACAGCAGCTGTGTGTAGCTGTAGACGCAGCATATTTGGAAGGCCAGAAGTTTGTTGGCTTGAAAGGAGCAGGTCCAGAATTATGAAGGGCAGTAGTACGCCACCGTTCCTCAAGTTTCCAACTTGATTTTGTATTATATAGATGTCCTCTCATCATTGTTTTTCTTGTTTGTAACGCTTGAAAAGCTGATCCTAGCACATATTTGTTTTCTTGTTATTACCATCCTCCCTCGTCTCTGCCAGTTATTTTTCCTTACTTTTAGGGGGCGTGTAATTCTTGTTCAAGACTACATATTATTTGATGATGGTTTCTTCCCGGTTCTCCATACTGAGGAGATATATATATTTTTAATCTGAATAGAATAATAAGATAAGGGTCAATATACAATCTGAATATGCTGTGAAGTTCTTATGAAATATGAGATTTAAGTACTATCATGGACCTTAGGAACTCAACTATGCTTTTTGAGAATGATTTGGTTGAATATGTGAGCCACCCGATGTTCAACATCACAATGAAGCGGTTGAACTTCATTCTCTTTCTTTGCTACTCTAATGGCATTGTATTTAATTTTAATGCTTTCTGTTTTCCCATGAAAACAGGTAATTGGTTTGTTGTCACACAGAATCTCTCTGGCTTTATACTACGTGAGCTACAAATCCTCCAAAAATTGCATGATTGATAGTGGTTGAAGTAGCCATATATGTAGCTGTTGATTATGCAGTTTTTGCTTTCATAAACCTTGAACCCATCGTGAAACGATAGCTGGAAGGTCTATTCGTATCATCCTGTGAACCAGCCCAATCACTCTCTATAAATCCTAAGAACTTGATGACGTTGAATTTTCTGTAAAATACTCTAAATCCAGTGGTGAGTTGGTGCTTCCTTCACTATAATAAAACAGTGTAAGGAGAAGAAAGGGGAGAGTTACCTGGTAACAGAATTGAGGTCTTTGGCGTTTTACGGCTCACTAATTATAGCTCATACTTCTAGTACCTTCCCTATACATTATATTTGCTTATTAGATACTGAATTTACACAAAATTCATGAGTTTTGCTAGTTTGTGGCTCTTCCTACCGCTCCTCCTAACTTCATGAGTTTGCAGTATTGTTCCTGAGCGTGCATCATGCGTCAAGATTCTCCTGGTTGCTTTAAAATGTAACTCTCTTGATGAAGGCATGAATCTTGATAATATACTGGTAGGATACATGATATTACGTCTGGTTGCACCTAAAAACAAGAGACATCCAACTAAAATCCTGCGAGTAGAAGCATCTATTAAAGCATGAGCCGTCCACTTTCTTCAAATTTTTTCACGAGCGGCTGGTGTGCACATTGCTCACAGCCTTGTAATTGTTGAGACAAAACTTTTTCTATAGTTCACCAACATAGTTCGTTTTTGAATTGAGTTTGATGAATATCCATATCTAGGAAGTAAATCATTCTCCTCATTTCAAAAAACATTCTCCATTCGGGTTATGAACTCTTCTCACAACTTCAACATTGCTTCCAATCACCATCGCATCATCACCTATAGATATCTTTAAATGAAACTCCCAATTTGATAGTCAGATAGTTTGACATATAGAGTTGCTTCATTGCAAATTTATGGGTTAGAATTACAAGAAGTAGCCTTATGATATCTAACCTTGCCACTAGTGGAAAGGTTTGAGTGAAATTAACACCGAATTTTCGGCCCTAGTCTTTTACTGTTGTTTATAAAAATAGACACATTTGCATTATATTTAAGTTTAAACACCCATTTGACAATTTTTTTGCTGTTAGGTCCTTACCCAGGACCCAAGTTTCTTTTTTGTTTATCATTTTGAGCTCTTCCATTATTTTCCTCCATTCAAGGGAGCTCGTTATATCTTTGATGTTCACATGCTCTATCTACGCTTTATAGCTAATCAATTAGTTGTAGTTTTAGTGATATAAATATTTAAAAGTAAACTTTATCTTATATACATTCATATTTATATGATAAAATTTATAAAAATAAATGTTATAATTATGATATTCATATTGTATTTAGGTATTATCTGTAAGACTTTTTCCCAAATCTTGAGATATCCTATTGTTTAAAATCTAGCCCATTTACTGATTTAACTCATTAATCGCGTAAACGCCTGTACATCATCATTTTTATCTTCTGTAATGGGCAGAGATGAAGAAGCCAAGAAACATATATTTTTGGGTCCCTATCCTCGGATTCACGTAACTAGAACCAGACACCATCGAGTTTTGGGGATCAGAGGCTAGAAGATTCAAAAACTTTCTTGAATCATTGCTGGACAGAACCTGAGTGCAATGACTAGAGGTATTCTTCTATCATGATTCCGCTTGCTAAGCATTAAGCTTAACATGCATGTATCTTGTTTATACGCATGCTTAAGTTTACATTTAGTATCAGAGCCATCCTCTGCCTTGCATCTAAACTATATGAGCAAATACTCCTTTGTTAAGCTTTGTTTCTCATTTTCATTTCTGTTGTATGAGCTGATCATGTGCTGTTGATAAATCTTGATGCCTGTGTACATGATGGACGTTGGAATTGTGTTTTGGTACTCTATGTTGCACCCACTAATGACAGGATGGTGAAAGGAGGAGGGATGACAATGAAGATGCATGGTGGCCTTTGGACGTTACCAGCCATGCAATGTCGTATGATTCGTTTCTGGCATGTCACGCTCCTCGACTCATCGTCGTCATCCCATCACTGCCATCCTCAGCTTTCCAGCAACTGTCGCGCACCTGGCTGTCATCAAGTTAGAGCTAGGTCACATCAACCCGGCTGGAGGT
>JANZLK020001314.1:550725-561330 GCA_026937615.2 Erythroxylum glaucum
TCTCAGCCCATCATCATACATAAATCACATTTCCTCATCTATAACACAAATCACATACAAAACACTCATTTGATTTCGTTCATTATTTCTAAATTTTCTCTTCAAGGTTCGGGGTCCAACACCTTATGTTCCTAGCAATGAGATTGGACAAGGTTTCCAATGCATAGTATAAATAGGTAGGGAGATAAGGGATCCCTTTGCCTTAAACCCCTCCTAGCTTTGATTAGTCTGGAAGGTATTCCATTAACCAAGTTGCCTAATGTTGCCATAGTTACCCATTCCTCAATTTAGTCTCTGAATAATGTTGGGTATCCTGGTGCTTTTAAAAAGTTAAATAGAAATCTCTAGTTAATGGAACTATATGCCTTAGCTAAGTCCATTTTTATTGTGTAGTTCTTCCTCTTCCTCTTGGATTAATATCCTTCCAATGGTTCCTGAAAATGTATGATGATAGTAGCCACTAATCTCACTCTTAAGAAAGCATTTTGTTTAGGACTAATGATATTTCTCAAGCTCTTTCTAGCCTTGTAGCATTACTTTGTTCAGGGATAAGGCACACAAAGGCTTTTTCTCCATTTCTTGACAAGATTTTTCTTTTTTAAAAAACTCTTGCACTGTTTCCACCACTTCATCCCCTAATAAATCCCATTTTTTCTAGAAAAACCCACCATTATAGCCTAATGCTTTTTAGGGTTTAGTTGAATATCACCTCCTTAATCTCATCCCTTATTACTTTATTTACTAACTCAACCTTACTTTGTTCATTCACTTATTTAAAATTAACTACCATCTTTTTTGAAATATCCTCGACTCTAGTTTGAGTGCCATGTTGTTTAGAGAAATATTCAAAAGTGAGTTCTTTCTTGATTTCTTAACTTTCATACTTCTGCCTGGCTTTATCATCTAGGAACTTGATGACATTCTTATTTCTCCTTGCTAAGATAGAACCCATGAAGTATTTAGTGCATCTCTCCCCTTCCTTCAATCATTTCATGCTTGATTTTTATCTCAGCATTGTGTTAATGTCTACTAGAACTTGACTATACCTGGCAACCAATTCAGCTTCCTTTCTCTTTATCTCTATCTCCTCTAGTCTAGTTAGAAAGCTTTTTTGACATGCCTTCAGGTCCTCTAGTACTTTGTCTATTCCTATATGTTTAGGCTTTTATGTATCACTACACAGCCTCTTCAATTGATTCCTTAAACCCTTTAGCTTCTCACTTTGCTTGCAGCTCTTATTACCCAGAACCATAGATGATCCATCAAATGGTTAAAGATCCTAAAAAGTGCACTCCTTTTCCACTCCCTATTTTCAAGTCTATAACTACTAGGTTGTAAGACATTAGGTTCTTTAAAAGTAGCACTGCTTAGGGGAAATTGCTCCAGCCATTTGTTATTCACTATACATCTATTTAGTTTTCTCAGTAAATGCCATTCACCATATTATTTATTATTCCATGTAAACCCATTACCATACCATTTCATATTAGATAACCCTATGTTCTTTTTGTTTCCAGTTTCTCCCTCCTCTTATTTCAGTCAATCTTAAAGTGTCATTAAAGTTCCCTAAAACTATCCATGGGTTCTTGATATATTTGCTAATTCTTACTAATTCATTCCAAGTAGCTTGCCTTAGGAACTTATGATTAGCTCCATAGACCATTTTTAGTGAAATCTCCTTAACGGTTTCTTTCATCCGAATGTCACAGTGTATTAGCTGGTCATTCTTAAACTTGCTTACTATCTCCAACTTATGACGATTAAAACCAATTACTACCCTTCTATTCACTTGATGATCAAGGTTGGTAACCACCTTCCGTCCTTTATCTAGGAATCATAAAATGCTCTCCAACTTTTCCCCCTTTATTTTGGTTTCTAACAAACCAACAAAACCTAACTTGCTATTGTTAATTAACTCTTTGATAGCAAGTTGTTTATTAAGGTTGTTAAGCCCTTTAATATTTAAGGCACTTATCTTCATCATCTTTTTTTTTTCTCAGCTCCTCTTAGGTTTTCTATTCAACCCCAGTGAAGTTGATCCTGCATCATGCTTAGTACCTGATACTTCACTTCTTTCCATGACTGGGGTGCCTACTAGTCTTCCTTAATTCCCATTTTTAGCTCTTCATTGACCTATTTCCCTTTATCTATTACGTTTGTGATGTCCAAATCTAAGTCCTATTCAAACTATCCAGCATCAGACTTTCCTTTTTCTGCCTGTGTCGTACCAAAAAGCAACAACTTGGGTCGGGCCGAGGTGCGAACATGTAATCTGTTTTTATTGCTTTCGGTCTATGCTATTTTATGAGCACGAGGATCCACCCGTTTAACTTTTTATGAACCTGCTGATGCTAAAGAAGACCAAGAAACCTCGAAGGGCTCCAAAAAGCCGAAAAAGTTGCGAATTCAATATAACTAAATTTTAGACAGCCCATTTGCGGAGAAAAGAAATATTATTTGTGGGAAGAGTGAGTAGGGATGGCAATTATACCCGAACCTGATGGGTACCCGATAAAATTACCCGAACGAAGGCGGGTATGGGGAGCAAATTTTTACCCACGGGGCGGGTATGGGGGGTTAGCAAAAATACCCGTCGGGTATCGGGGCGGGTATGGGGATACCACCCCCCATACCCGTTTACCCGTTTACCCGTTATATAGTAATTATAATTTTGTCATTATATATATATACATACAAACCCAGCAATTAAATAAAGATAAGCTTATTTAAATTCAGTATGTATGTATGAATGTAGCATGAAAATTTAAAAGAAAAATAAATAGTCCATTCATATTAAATAAGCTTATCTTTAAAAAAAAAAGAGGCTGGTAAACGGGTACGGGTATGGGGGGTGCCAAAAAATTCCCGACGGGGATGGGAGCAGGTATGGGGGTGGGGGTGAGTTCATGGGGCGGGTACGGGGCCCGTTGCCATCCCTAGCTTTAAGGTATACACTAAAATAGTCACACTGACGTATGGATTTTCCTCTTGCTAACCTGTTATACAGCGCCTCTTTCCCTTTCCACAATCTACTCATTCACCCGCTGAAGTTCTGTTTAAGTGATCAAGTTTCTAAAATGCAAATAACAGTAATAAAAATGAAATGAATCATTCTCTTCACCTTTTAAATCAAGAGAGGATTGAAACTCTCTAACAGATTTACATGATAGACAGTAACTATTTAGGCATGACTGCCTTTTTTATGTTCTGATGCGGTTGTTTCTATATCTAACACAATAAGTATAAAAAATCTCAGTTGAATACATATACATATATATAGCTACCGAAACGGATGCCAATCAAAGGTTGATGGAACCAATGTCCGGTAAACTCTATCGGATTCCTATTTTGCTTGCAAAAACCAACATCTAGCAGGCATGCTGTTTTGAAGATCAGTGCTAAGATGAGAATGATGAACCTTCATCATCTGGGGAATCATAAAGTGGACTCCTATTGAAGCTAGGAAAAACTGGTTGAACAGCTGAATTCATTGGCATAGGACGTACTGAACTGTATATGGTTCTCTCGTTGATCTTACCAACATCTTTACAGACATGATCAAGAGTGGAAAGGAAATCCCTCACCACCATAAAGATTCGGAATGGATGAGCTTCTTCCTTATCTGAGTTCCCATGGAAATACTCAGTTATCTCCTTCACTTGGGATATTGCAGCTCTGCCTTGGACCTGAAGTCTTTCAATTTCTTTCTCAGCCATCTTAAGAAATCCATTCATAGAATCTGCGAATTTCCGGTTACACTCCTTCATTGGAATTTCTTCAGTCAATCTTATAACTTCCCTAATTTTTGTAATTCCGTGGGCAAGCTTTGCAACTTCATTGCTAAGTACCTCTGAATCCATTGCAGCAGCTTTCTTCACATTGATAAGCTCTCCACTCAGACTTGAAACAACTTTCAGGCCAAGTTTTCTAAATTCAATATCGTCCCCAAAAGTAAATTGTTTTTCATGATTTGTATTGAAAAGACGAGAACCTTCAGATCTTATGATTTCCTGTACAACAAAATGCAAGAGAGTGGTTTTGCCATCAGCCCCCTTGACACCAACAAGCTTAAGGAGTGTATCCAGCTTGAAGGCACGAGCATTGCCACGATTAGTGCCATCATTTATTCGGTTGCCAGTCTTCAGCACTGCTTCTAGAAGCTTTAAGAACATTTTGCTGTTCCTCAATTCTTCACAGGCTACCTGTGGAAAATCAGAAATTGCTTATAAGCTTGAGATATGACAACATAGCACAGAGGAGATAGATATTTTTGTGAATGACAGGAGTAGGAGGGCATAGGCTATCAGGATTTCATATCAGTTCAAATTGTTTCTTAACGATGGTGTTACAATTAATAGGCACACCCATCCACAGAAATTTGTGTGCCCAAAACCAACAATACATACACATATTAGTCCCCCCTCTCCACTGGCTCTCCCTAACCAACTACCCCTGGCTCTCCCTAACCAACCACATAGTTGCATTCAGTGACAAATACATTCCTGTAATGGATAAAGACTAAAAAGAGAAATAAGTGTTAAATAATGTTATCATTCTCATGGTTAGAAAGCTGGAGCCGAACATGTAATCATACACAATGCAAGAGACCTATATTTTGGTCACGATGGGAAAATCCAGATGAGTATGTGGACAAAAAGACATAGCCAACACGTGTAGCAAACAAGGATAGGAAGCTAATTAAAATTTACCTTCAAAGTTTCAAAAGACCTTCTAAGGTATTCAACTTCAAAGTCAAAATTAGCAATGTAAAGCATTGCATCAACCCTCTTAAATGCAAAAGGAATGTCAAGTACTGCCTTGAGAAACTTCTCAGCAGATCCTAATTTGACTGGTGATTCATCCTTGAAATCCTTTAGTTTCTGTTCTTCTTCCTTGGATGGAGCCATCTTTAGTAAGCTTTCGAGAAGCTCTGTACCCAATGTATCAGAACTGCCTGCTCACATAGAGAGTAGTTAAAATAAGAGTAAAACAGTTTGAATGAATAGCACAAGCAGCGAGTGCAGATAAGAAGGAAAATTTTAAGAAGTAGAATGCATTTTAGTGGAAACAATTCTGTCACAAAGTTAAGTGCTCACATATGGATTAGCAAAATAGTAGACACTCAATGGGGTTACAAACTGTCATGCATGCCAAGTATCAAAGCTTATCATGCCAACATTACCTTCCAAAAGGGCTTCGCAAACTTCATCAGTGGTCACATTAAGAGCTCTCAATAATATTGAGATGTTCTGTGACTTCTTTGGATCAAGAACCAGATTCTCATTGCTCAGCAAAGGAAAAGACTGACGTCTCCCATTGTTTTCTTTGATATTCAAATTTGAATTGTTTACAATAAACAGTGTCTCAATCATTTCCTCGTTCAACCTTCAAACAAAGAAGCAATCATCAACTTACAAGCCACACAAATTTCTCAAATATAGCGTTAGGCAATCCCATCCAAATGAAGTAACTACAAGACCAACTTCAATGACAATCAAGCACCAAAAAAACACATATCAAGAACGAGGCAAGCAAAACACGACTATTCCATACAAAAAGTGCAAGGATAGAATCTCACTGAAAAGAGCTGAATTTAATCTGATCCCAGATCATAGCCCGATCGGAGCTAGCTCTAACTTTATCCCAATGTAAAGGCTTCAACTTTGGTTTCTGGGTCGTCTCCTCACTCCTCTCCACAGTTGGCTTGCTTGGAACTTGCTCACTCGTTGAACTTGTTACTGCCTTTTGAACCACTGCTGGCCTTGAAGGAGTTATGAGAAGTGGAGATCCTGAACTCACCCAGTCCGCTTCCTGACCTGCCGGCCTTCCCATGGGAACCTCCCAAAACCGTGCCGGCAGTGGAGGAGGAGGCGGTGGCGTCATAGATTGCTTTTGAAGACCCTCTACTGCTACTGCAGCCCTTTGTTTCTGCGTAGTAGAGCCTGAACATTGTTGCTGCGAATTACTGGTATTCTTTGATAACGAGGTTGAAGAAGAAAATAAAGAAGAGGACTTCACCGGGGCAGGAATGCTCACGACGGTATCTGAAGATTCAACCTTTATGCTATTAGGACTCGAATTTGACAATGAAGATGAACTACTCGACACAGAATTGTCAGGGGAACATGAATTCGAATACGGGTACGAGGAAGTTCTTGAATTGAAACTCCTCGACCCAAAAGTTTCTGAGTTTAAAACTTCGAACTCTCTTCTCGAACTCGATCCGAAAGGCACTGTACTCTCATTGAGACTCTCCTTTCTCCCAAAGGATCCTCTTGGAGAAAAGAACTCCTCACCTTCCTCAATCTCCCAACCATCTTCACCTTCATTATGAGAACTAACCAACAATTCACCGCTTCTATAACTTGGTGTATAATGGTGTTTAGGCAATGGTGGAAGTGGTTTTAGCTCTGGAGAGCCAAGTCTACGATAAGGTGACGATGAAACACCAATTTTCACTCGATCATTGCTCGAAAAGGCGATCTTTGGATGATCATTAGGACTAGCTCGTGAGTTTACTAATGTGCCCAGATAGAGAAACTCTGAGCTTGTGTTGGGGACGCCTGGACGAGAAGGAAGTTTTGGAGAGCCATCGGAGGGAACTGTGTTTGGCGGGAAAAGTCGGAGGCTGTCAGAGCCGGAGGCCTTCTCAAAGGTGGTGGGGGTGGGGTGGTGTTGATGGCGGCGGGAGTAGAGGAGGAGAGCAGTGAGAGTAGCTAGTATGGCGGCGAATAGGAGGGAGAGAGAGATTAAGACGATGACTAAAAGGTGATGATGGGAGATGGAGGAAGAAGGAGGGTGAGGGAAAAGGAGAAAGGAAACATTGGCCGGAAAGGATGTGAGCGACGCGGAAGGCGGCAGCGATGGAGGGGGTGGTGACAGCAAGAAGGGAAAAAATGCACTTTGAGGGGTGGTGGATGTGGTAGAGAAAGGGTACTTTGGTTGTTGAGCTTGAGACTCTGGTTGGGGAGATTGCGATGGTGGTTGAGTGGTTGGAGAGAAAAAGGGTTGGTGGAGGAGGCGACGGGGGTGGTGCGTGGTGGCAATGGCGGTCGAAGTTGTAGCGAAGAGGAAAGATAAAAGAAATCGTAGAATGGTTGTTGTGTTCACAGACATCGTAAAGGTTATCGAAAGGTGGACTCTGCTTTTTAGTACTCTTGTTTTCTCTAGCATACTACTGGCTCTTTCAACTACATATGAGCTCTCCAGGTGGGTACACAGAAAGACACAGTAAAGAAGTTGCAGGTCCTAGTGGCAATGTGGAAGAACAGAGAAATCACGAACTATCGAATAAAAGATGAAGCGATGCAGAGATCATCTCTAAACAAGAATCTCAGGTCCAAGTAGAGAAGGGAACATAACATCCCAGGTCAGAGCAAGAGACAGGGAGAGCAGCTGAGCTAATACATGGTGGAGGAAGAAGGAGGGAATAGTACTGTTGGAGCAAAGAGGATGGTAATTCAAACGAAGAAAGGACCAAAACTATTAGGACATATACAGTAAAGATTCGCTCTTTCTTGTCGATTTTAGACCTTCACCACTACAAAACAGAAAGGAGCTAGCATAGAACCAAGCACAAACTACTGGAAGCAAAGAAAGAAAGAAACGGACAGCTTGCTAGACAATTATTGTACTGAGATCAGCATAAAGGGTGAGTTAAAAGGTTGTGATTTGCCAACCTTTTCGCACTCGCGGAGGATATGCATGAGATTCATTTGCAGCGGCCACTCTTTAGTAACAGCCAACCACACGTTTAGAAAAACCAAATGCTTTCGGACTCAACTCTAATAAGTGCCCATCCGAAGTCTATTTCATATGCAGGAAACCTGCACCAACTAGCGAAGATAAGTGTAACAAACTTTCTTCTACCTCTGCTGTTGATGATTGTCTCAAAGAAAGTTAGAAATTGAAGCTTGCAAAGTCAGAAATTGAAACTTCTTTCGATGATTATTGACTCAACAATGGTGGCTTGATTGGAAGTTGGTGTAGCTAATGTTGACATTCATCCATGGCATTCTCTATAAAAGAGAAGCAAATGAAGGAGGAGAAGAGAGCACAAGGAGAGCACAATTTCTAGTGTGAGAAGAGAGAAGAAGTTGTTTAGAGGGAGAGAGTCATTTCCGAAAGAGAAGGAGAAGAGAGAATAGTGGGAAGGAGAGAGAAAAGAAAAACCTATTTATATATTTGTTTTTTTGTTTCTCTTTTCTAGGAGTAATGTGTGAGCTTGGGTTAATTTGGGTCTTTTAGAAATTGAGTGATAAACACTATTGTATGCTAATGGTTTATTACGGGCTGACGGGTTCATGGATTTGATTGCTCATATTTGGGGGGTGGAGGTCCATGGTTTTAAAGGCTATCAATTCATGCAGAAATTGAAGATGGCTAAGAAGGCGATTAAGGTGTTTAGCAAGCAGCAAACTTTTAACCTTCAGGAGTTGGGATCTCATTTGGCAGACTTGCAGCACAGATGCTATAGGAACCCCCTCAATGAGGGGCTGCGGGCCCTTGAAGCTGACTGCCTACATAACTATCAGGAAGCTCTAACTCTTCATGACTCTATCCTTCGGCAGAAATCTAGGCAAACATGGATCCGGGAGGGTGACCGCAACTCTAAGTTCTTTCATGCGGCGATTCTTGCCCGCCGTAACAAGAATACCATTACTGAACTTTCTGATATGGAAGGTACCCTTTGGAGCGGGCAAAAGGCAGTGGCCACTCATGTCTGGACCTTCTTTGCTCAACTTATGGGTTGTTCTCCTACTCAGAACCGGAATGAGTTTGGGGTTCGTCAGGTGCTGAATTTTACTCCTTCTCAGGCCACTCTTGAAATATTAAATGCCCCGTTTACTGCTCTGCAAATAAAAGAGGCCTTGTTTCGCCTTAACTGCTCAAAGGCCCCGGGACCTGACGGGTTTTCGGCTGGGTTCTTTCAACATACGTGGCCCATCACCGGTCGGTTACTCACTGAAGCTGTGCTTGAGTTCTTCTCTTGTGGTAAATTGCTTTGGGAGATAAATCACACTTACGTTTGTTTAATTCCTAAAAAAGAGAGGCCTGAGAGGATCACAGATTACAGACCGATTTCATGCTGTAATACAGTTTACAAAATTATAGCATCACTATTGACGGAACGGTTGAAAGGAGTCTTGACTGAGGTGGTGAGTAAGGAGCAAGGTGCCTTCTTACCATCCAGGAGCATTGGTGATAATATCCTGCTCCTTCAGGAGCTACTCGGTGAGTATCAATTTGGTAAGAAGATTCATAGTTGTGCCATGAAAATTGATCTATATAAAGCTTTTGATACACTTGGCTGGGACTATTTAAAAGACTGCATGCAGGGTATTGGTTTACCTCCTCGGTTCTGTCACTAGATCTCTTAATGCATCTAAATGCCCTCGTTGAGCGTCCTGATTAATGGCCTCCCTACGAAGCCTATCATGATTCACAGGGGCATCTGACAAGGGGATCCCCTCTCCCCTTATTTATTTACTCTTGCAATGGAGGGTCTATCTCGACTATTGTCAACTATGGTGCAATGTAATGGGCTTTTCCGATATCACCACAACTGTAAGGATCTTCGACTCTCCCATTTGATTTATGCTGTTGATGTGATTCTTTTATGTAAAGCTGACCCACAGGTGTTAGCAATTATGCTGAATTTGATGACTACTTTTTCTCGATGGTCCGGCATGACCATGAACATTCAGAAGAGTGGCCTTTATGTATCCTCAGATGTGCGGGACCGAGAGGGTCTTAGCCATTTGGTTGGGTTAACTTTACAGAGTACTCCCTTTCGATATCTCGGAGTTCCTATCACCACGGGCAAACCTCGGTTCTCTGATTTTATGCCTTTGCTGGAGAAATTGAGGGCTAGAATCAACTCTTGGCAGAATCACTTCCTTTCCTTTGCGGCTCGAGTCAATTTAATTGTCTCTGTACTGAATAGCATGCATGTCCATTGGGCAGCCCATATGATCACCCCAAAGAGAGTGATCAAAGAAATGGAGAAGATCCTTAAAGCGTTCTTATGGACCGGACAGTCTGAACATAGTAAGGGCGCCAAAGTGAAATGTAGGGAAGTTGTTGTTCCGAAGAAGCATGGGGGTCTAGGCATTATTTCTTTTTCTGAGATGCAACAAACCTTGCTCATGAAGAGGATTTGACGCTTATTTGATGATAAGGATGCCTTGTGGATCAAATGGGTCCAGATATACCGCCTTACCAATCAAAGCTTTTGGCAGCTCCAAATGAGGTATGATTACTCATGGATCTTCAAAAGCTTACTGAATTTACGTGGCTTGATCTATCCATTGATTAGGCGTCGAATTGGGGATGGAGAGGGCACTTATTTCTGGTTTGACAATTGGCATATGAGGAGTCCCCTTTGGATTCGAGATGAGTTAAGGGGTGTTCGCAATCGCATTCCTATGGATGCCACTCTAGCTTGGGTTGTTCGGGAGAGTGATCACTTACTTAGTCATCGGTTTGGCCACTTGCTTACCCCTTATTTGCACGGTCTCTCCCTCTATAATAGACCGGACCAGTCGTTTTGGGCAGCCACCCCATCTGGGGAATTCACTACCTCTTCAGCACGAACCATTGGGT
>JANZLK020001316.1:6763-17915 GCA_026937615.2 Erythroxylum glaucum
ATTTATAAAGAAGTTTTTTGAGCCGTTATTCTGGTAGAAAAGGGTTCTTAACAAATTTAAATCATATTCTAATAAAAATTATATTAAGTCCTAAATAACTAGAATAACATATATAAAATAAAATAACATATTTAACTTACTACTACTTCCAAACTAACAAGGAATCCTAACATAATCTAAATTTCAGCCCTTATCTTTTGTTGTCAACTTAATTTTCAATCCTCATCCCACCAAATTAAAGCTTGTGGTTGACTAATCTTTGCTCTTTTATTTCTTTTACATGCTTTTAAGTTATTTTGCATCAATAGGATACCTAAGTACATGCAAGGTAAAATATTCCTATAAAAGTTACATAACATACAAATATCTAACCTCTCAACAAATGTAGACTGGATTAAGGGTTAGGTTCATGTATTAAGTACAAACGGAGGAGAGATGTGGTAGGATTTAACTGAATTTCACTAAGAGCAAGCAAGCTGTAGAGATTTGTTGTTAGGATGTTATCCCTATATAGGAAATATTACTACAGTAGTTTTTCTTTTTCCGAAAATTAATAGATTTCATTATAAAAATATATATACAATCTAGAAGACAAAATACTAGTATAATCCAAAGTATTTAGATTACGGAGATTTGTGGTTCCTAGTAATCGTCTACATCTTGAGATCGAGGGAAACTTGCGAGACCACTTAGACCAGTATTACTCCAATCCCTATCTGCTCTTCATGCTAATTGTCAAATTTGCAACTATTCCTCTAGCTAACATGACCAATCTGCAATGTAGGAAAATGGCCTATAAAACCATTTCATTGCTTCTACTTTCTTGTTTGAATACTCTGCAATTGCGCTCTTTCCAAATGTAGTACACCAAGGCTACCCAACTTAATTGAGATCAGTCGCATTATGCACTCTAAGTTTCCCCAGCCAATCAAGAGTTTCACTCCAAGAATCCATAGGTCAGGCCACGTTGAGTACAATCTGTATCAGACCCCAGACTTGTCTGGTATACTACATATAATCATGAGGTGTTCCAAACTTTCCAGTTTAGCATTACATAACTCACAATTCAAATTGCTAATGAAGAACCTGATCTTATCTCTTGTAAGCAACCCTCCATTGATCCCATCCATAAGATGAATGAGTGAGCAAGATAAGTAGAAACAACTCTTCTGAGGGTTGCTTCTTAAACCTGAAATCTTTTGGAATTCCTTCATAGCTTGCACAATTATATCAATTGAGTTTTTCTTAGTCTTGCAAAACAATAGAAGGTCATCTACAAAAGCTAAGTGTGTGAGCTTCATACCTTTACATCTGCTACAGAACTGGAATTCTGGGTGTCGCCGTATGATATTCACAAGGAGAGTTGACAAAACCTCCATGCATAGGACAAACAAGTAAGGAGATAATGAATCCCCTTGCCTCGAGCCCCTCCTTGCTTTGATCAGGTTTGTAGGTTTCCCATCCACCAAGATTGCCAAAAAAGCAGTGGTTACACATTCCTCAACCCATTTTCTAAACAGAGTAGGATAGCCGACTGCCTTCAATATAGTAAAAGGAAAACTCTAGTTGATTGAGTCATAGGCCTTTGCAAGGTCCATCTTTATGGTGTAATTCCTCATTCTCCTGTTAGAGTGATAGCCCTCTAACAATTCTTAACACAGTAGGACATTTGTTCCCATTGATCTCCTCTTGATGAAAGCATTTTGTTATGGGCTAATTAACTTCCTCAGGCTCCCTCTCAGTCTATTTGCTAGGATCTTCGTGATGGTTTTATATAGAAAATTACAGCAAACTATGGGCCTAAATTATTCCATCTTCCTTGCATTACTCTATTCAGGAATAAGGCAGATAAACATTTTATTCCATTCCTTGAATATTGTTCCTCTCTTATAGAACTTGCCCACTGCTGCTACCACTTCTTCTCCTACAATATCCCAGTTTTTTTGAAAGAATCCCCCATTATAACCATCTAGTCCTGGGGCTTTGTCGGGGTTCATTGAAAAAATAGCATTCTTGATTTCTTCCCTTGTTATTTCTCTTACCAACACCACCTTGTCGTCTTCATCAAGTTGTTTAAGCCCTGCTAGAACCTCTGCAAGTATATCTCTTACTAGCATTACAGTCCCAAATTGCCAAGTAAAGTACTCTAAGGCAAACCTCTTCTTACTTTCGATATCCTCGTGGATCTGCTCTGTGTCATCTTCCAGCATTCGGATATAATTCTTATTCCTCCTAACCGAAATTGAGCTCATAAAATACTTAGTACATCTCTAACCCTCCTTCATCCAGAGCATTCAAGATTTCTGCCTTAATAGAGTATTGGTACCATTTAGCAGTTGATTATATTTTCCCACCAATGCAACTTCCTATGTTCTTAGGTGCAAATCTTCTGGTCTATGCAATATTCTCTTCTAACATTGCTTTAGCTCCTTCAGAGCATCAGTTTGAGCTTTCAAGTCTGATTGGACTTTTTTTTCTACTAAGCAATCTCAGTCGATTCTACAAGGCTCTGAGTCTCATGGTCATCTGATATACTTTTCTGAAGTCAAGATTGTCCATCAAGTGACTGAAGATCCTAAATGGTGGGTCTTCCTCTTCCTATCGCTTGTTAGCAGTTCCACTACTATTGGACTGTGATCCGATACAGTTGAATCATCAAATAAAGCTCTACTTGTTGGGTAGGTCTCTATCCACTTGTCATTAACCATACATCGGTCCAATTTCTTCAACAAAAACCAATCCCCCGATTGCTTATTGGTCGAAGTATAGGAATTACCATAATTACCATACCATTTCAGATCAGCGAAACCCGTTCTCTCCACCACCTCCTGAAGTTCTCGACGGTCGACTTGGTTTTAGGTGACTACAGTAGTTTGATATCCTATCTTGGAACACTGATGAATTATTTTAGTATTATATGTAAAAGACCCTAACCTAATCAATAGTTGAGAAAATTGATATTTTTAATGTGCAAATTTAAGCAAATTATCAAGATTAGCCCAATTAGCACCCTTTAATATCAGAATTCTCACTTTGTATCAAATATAGCCCAATGTTAGTCCCTATTAGTGATCACCATTAACTAAGCTGACATGGCTTGTCAAGTGTACTAATTTTTACTTCTTGTTTTCAAAGAATATGGCCTTTTGAGGTTGTTATTACCACAGAACAATACAGGAAAGCATCACAAAAGTGATGGACTGTTAAAGAATTAAAAGTAGACAAAAGTTACGGTGTTCAGGTATGCTGATTGTGTGAAATGTTCTGCATTTGATGTCAAATTAAGAACGAAGCTAATCTCTTTAACCACCATCCCCATGATGTGTTTTTGATCTCAACAGCTTCTTCACCTCCACCATTGCTAAGTGATTATCAGAAACATGATTATCAGAAACAATCTTCTTCTGGAGAAGTAAGCCCTTTATAATAGCCATTCTAGCTGTTGTGTTTTTCATAGCTGGTCTTCTTAACTAGCTTGTTAGACTTCTTATAAAGCATTGATGTTCCTCTTCATTGTCTGAATCTAATAGGTGTCCAGAAATGGCTGGGACTGATGAATTTCAAGGGCAATTACAGAAAAATTTCCACCTACAAGGTTCAGGGCTAGATCAAGCTTTTACCGATGCATTACAGTGATTCTTTACAAAGAGATTATGAGCATAAACAAGCCTTTTCATTGTTCTGTTTGTCTTCGTGAATTCTACAAGAATGACAAGTTAAGATTACTTTTGTGAATTCTATAAGGTTCACAAACAATGTTGCAATTTGGGTCTTTATCAGCCAGAAAGCTGCAGAAAGAGACATAGTCAATTCAAGAAGGGTTTTTTTTTTTTTGAGAACTGTAAAATTCAGAAATTCCAGGGAGAGACTAGTAGTAGTAATATGGATGCTAGAAGATATTACTCACTGGCATCATATCAATACATTGTGGCTGATGGATTTGCGGGTGTCATTATTCCCTGCCATAGGTACTGTTACTGGTAGCACAAACATTATGAAAGGGAGAAATGCGCAAATAGGGAGTTAATCAATTGATGGAGATGTTGATGGAAAGAAAATCAACATCAGGAAGTGAAACTTTTTCAGTTTCAAGATATGGTAATGGTCAAGAAAGTTCCTAGCTCATCATCAGAAACTCTCATGGGTCCTCTTTACTGTTGGGAAGCCATGAATCAAAGAGCTCAGTGCAGTTGGATGTAATTTACCATCTCTTTACTTTTTGAAATTGAATAATTAAATCCAAATATCGAAGCTTTCTTTTGAGCTTTTGTTTTACAAAACAAGGTTATGTGGATTGTTTCCTTTTCGTTAACACTTCAAATGAAAATGTAAATGTGCTTTAAAAAACAGTACAGGTGTCATGTCACATATGTCAAAACATAAAAAATAATACACATGACAAGTTACATCATTTCAATTAACGGTGATCAATAACAGGGACTAACGTTTATATTTGATACAAGTGAGAGTTCAGGTATCAAAGTGCTAAACAATGAAGTCCAGGCTAATTTTGATACTTTACTTGAAAG
This sequence comes from Erythroxylum glaucum, assembly GCA_026937615.2. Lineage (NCBI taxonomy): Eukaryota > Viridiplantae > Streptophyta > Magnoliopsida > Malpighiales > Erythroxylaceae > Erythroxylum > Erythroxylum glaucum. The sequence goes on from JANZLK020001316.1 coordinate 11,293, forward strand.
TTGTCGATTAAAGACTAATTTTCCTAAGTCAATGAACTGATTATTTTTCCTTTTACACTTATTCTTTTTAATTTTTTGGTAAGTTTAGTAATGCTATGGTGATGAATCCATTGGATAACATCACTTGTTCGGGAGCTCAAAGCCATATATGAGATTTTAGTATAACGACACTTGTGAGACCACCTTTAACTGTGACATGTCTTTTTACTTGACTGTTTAATGATGTATGTGTTCACTAATTTATTTTAGCAGCCTTTGTATTTGAATTTTTATTAAAAGAGGATTCATTATAAACCATAAAAGTTTCAGCCGCAATCTACATAAGAGAGGTCATTCATTAGTAGACAGTGCTACATGTGCATTAACAAATGTACGTGCAAGAATGAAGAAAGGTCACTGGCATAGGCAAAAGCAGTACTGCTGTTGATGCAAAACTAAAGAAGGAATTCAAGAAAGTTGATTCTAACACACGGGATTAGAGCAGATTCTTGTGAAGTTGGTTTCTCCAATGTAGGGTTTGCATATTATCTTCTCTTTTGTATTTTAGGTTGAAATGTTCTCTGACTATTCATAACTTTTTGAAAAATAATTATCAAGTATCCAGATCTTGCACCAACCGACACGACAAGCTAACAAATGAAAAAGAAAGGAAAAGGTCAACGGATTACCTCTTCTGGAACAATTGGGGAAGCACACTCTGGAAAGCTACTGGCAACACCAAGCCAAGCACAGCAGTGCTGAGGGCGTCCTTCCGGTCCAAACATAGTGTTCCTAAAAACCTTTAATTACAACAACAGTTAATTGAAATGTGCTGTTTCTTTAGGTTTAACATAAAATCCAGAACTATCCACTAAAGGAAATATAAAATCCAGATATGAATTGGTGGTAGATTGAATTCAAAAGCAACTTAGTGTTTCAAATCTGTCATCATAACAAAAAAAGGGAGACTGAATCACTCCCAGGAATCAAACTTTTCAACTTCAAGAGTTAACATTTTTTTAAGAAAGATAAGAACTCACAGATGTAAGGTGCTGGTGGTAGAAGTACAGAGCTTTCAAACTTCCATGTTTTGACAACTGAGACTCCAGTTCATCAACACATCTGCATTAGAAGGGACCCACCTAAAAGTTTGCTTCATGTTCCAAATTGTTCTATATCAAACTGCTATGAAACAAGTATTTAAGGGTATTTATGTTATTATTCCAGTAAATTTATGTAACCTCAACTGTATAAAAATATATATACATAGGCTAAGCATATGATTTTCCTTAGCCGGTACTCTTGCAATCTCTCATTTGTTTACATTTATATGGTATCAAAGGTAGGGGAGAAATTGAAAAGAATAATAGTGGTAGTAGTAGCAGTAATAGCAGCAGCAATAGTAGTAGTAGTAGTAATTAGAAAAATCATTAATTACACAAATTTTATCAATTGTATCACGAATTTCATTCCATAACAAAAAAGAACACAAACTAACCAAATCCAATTGAAAGCAGCATAGAACTCCTTTCAGCCAAACAGGACAGACATGTATTTGATGCAAGGTCATCTGTCATTTTAAAAATATGTGGCATAGCATAGTAACAGCTTAAGAAATTACAAAAAAAACCCTTAAGAAGCTAGCAAAGATATTTCCCAGAATTTTTATAAAAAAAAGTGTTTTTTGCTTAATCTTAAGCAAATGGAGTATGGCACCATGGTTCTGGCCACATGAATTACAAGTGATACATTTACTCATAAATTGGAGAAGCCCAGTCGACATCTATGAAACTACTGAGTGATAATCTGGCAACATTACATAAAGCATCAAATCCAAATTTTCATGCACGGACCAAATATATTGAGATTGATTGTTGTTTCATTTATGAAAAACTTCTGAAAGAAGAGCTTCTGCACTCTTTTGTTAGTTTACATGACCAACAAGCTGACAAGCTGATTTATTTACTAAATTCCTAAGAGGTGACCTCGAGTGGAATGTATTTGTAACCAGCTTGGTACATATGACATTTCTGCACCAACTTGAGGACTAGTGTTATGTGTAAGTGTTTAAGGATATGTAAGTAATTTTGCCTGTAATCTTACGTAATCTATCCCCTATATATATATAGATATATTACATATAAATATATATGTAAATATATATACATAGGCTAAGCAAATAATTTGAAGTAGGCTGTACACTATATAGTACATATAATAACCCGATCAACAGACTGACTACATTTGAGAAATAAACTGAAGCATTAGGGACCAGGTACAGATAAGATATAACTATATCAAATGTGTACAAGAGAAACTGTCCCAATAAGTGTTGCAAGGAAATAATTAATGATATCTAACATTCTTGGACATGGGGAAATAAACATGTCGACACCTTGTCTCATGCCCCTGACATAGCAGATATGGTGGATTAAATCAATACCTGGACCAATTGTATGCAGCATTCCCTTCAGATAGTAATCCTTCCTTTCCAGTGGAGACAGTAGCCTTCTCCAAGTGTCTTATGTTTATAGATGACCTAGCCGATGTGACAATCATCAATATTGCTAACCAATCCTTTCGAAACTCCTGTTCCACAACAGCTTAGTTCCATTATGTCCTCTCCATAAATTAAATCTTCAGCAGGATTAATAGTTAATGAAAATAATAAGAACATTATCAGTTCAAATAAAAAAAACTTTCCACTACAAGAACATTGACTATGATTTAGACAGATCTCTTACGGATAGATCACATGTGATCGTGGAAATATTTTCACCCTGTGGTTTTGGTATGTTTTCAAGATGTAGGACAATCTGCTGAAAAAGCCCTTTCAAGCTAGCATCAAGATCAAGAGCCACCATCCCAGGAGTTCCCAGCAAAAATCTGATTCTACCAGCACATGAAGAAAGGTATGATAATGCATAGCCTCGAATAGCTGCATCAGATGTGAAAATTCATAATGAAATCATTCACCCATAACTCACAAGTCTAAAATGGCATAAAAAGTATAAAACGGAAAGATCATTAAGCTCTTGGACAATTAAGGAGATGGTCCATGATAAAGATAATAAGATTATGATGCAACTCAGAAATGACAGCCACTAGCTACCTCTGTTGCAACTGTTTTCCATTATATTACGATGTGCAACTGAAAGTTAAAATCTTGGTGTTCCAGTTTCCCAACCAGAAAATCAAGAAATAGTTAATCAGCATTATATCACTGACAATGAGAGCATTAACAAAGGTAAATGGGCAATATGGAGTAGTTTGGCAATGTTGAGATTTTATACCCTTATTCCCTTGGAAACTCAGATTAAAATATAGCAGTAGAAGTGGGACATAGTGAAATAAAAAGTGTATTTTAGATGCATTGATGGATGTTCCTTGGAGGCCTAACTGACTACAACCTTCATAATCAACAAAATAATATGAATTGCTTGGAAAAAAAAATTTAACCATATCCAAGCCAGTCTAACCTGCAATGTACTTGCGCACCAAACAACAAAGACGGTCCATACCATCTAATAAGAAACCAATTGTAGGATCACTTGGATCCTGCAACCAGAAATTGAACCAGTTTAAGTTAACCACTAAGTTAGGAAGTTGGCAACCTCAATACACAAGTGATATTATTCCAAATGAGAGATCGGGAGTACATACTATGTCTACTGGCACCATTCGAGTAGCTTTAGATTTCGAAGAAGCAATTCCTACATGTTGGAAATACCAAATGACCTCAGATTGGACCAAAGCCAGGGCAGAAAATACCATCTGGAGGCAACACCAAAAAGGGAAAGAAGCAAGAAATGCAGGTAGCTGTTATATTCACTCCTTGCTACTGTAAATCTGTAAAATTGATTGCAGCATAATGCAAAACAGTACAATAAGGGATAAGCTATCCACTTCCTTATTTAAATTCTTTAACATTTTAAAATGCCATTTAAGTCGATTTCAATCAGAATTCTTAAGAAACAGAAAACATTTAGGTAATTCTAATTTCATTGAGTAACAATCAGTATTAGTACCTGTTACAGATTAGATAAAATCAAATAACCTGTTTTGATATGATTATATTAGTTACGATTGATATTCTGCTTGATTATAGGAGATTATTCTGTAAATCAGGTACTCCTAACCACTATAAATATGTATCAATACTCTGTATAATGCATAAGATACACATCACCTTTCTTCATAACATGGCATCAGAGCGTATATGAGTCTTACTTAGCCTAGCCTTCATTTTGACCAGTGAGCAGTAGTAAATACTTTTGCTTCCTTCTTCCTTAGGTTCTGTCCAGTCAATTTATATTTTGTGAACTTGTGTGGTATATTTGATTTATTTTACCATGGCTAATACATAGAAACTAGTTGTAATTGATGTTATTCTTGTGATGTTTAAAATCACAAAATATAAATTGACTGGTCACAATTATTTAAATTGGTGTAAAATAGGAACTATAAGAGAAGGGCAGGTAAAAGGAGGAAATGATTGAGGTAGCAGTATGGAATGTCAGAGGCCTTAATAGCCTAAATAAACAACTTGCAGTTAAGGAGTTTATCAAGAACAGCAATTTAGATTTTGTTGGTTTATTGGAAACCAAAATAAAGAGGGAGCAATTGGAGAAGAGTTTATGGTTCTAGACAAAGGATGGAGGGTAATGAGTAACCATGATCACCATTTCAATGAGAGAGTGATACTAAGCTTCAATCCTCAGAAAGTGGATGTAATGAAGTATATTGAAAATGATCAGCTGATCCATTGTGGTGTCTTGATTAAAGCCACTGGGACTATGATTGCAACTACAGCGTTGTATGTGGCCAATCATAAATTCCAGAGACCACATGCTTAGAATGAGGAGAAAACTAACAATATCATGAGTCTGCCATCGACAGTTATCAGAGACTATAACTGTACTCTCAAGTCAGAAGAATCAAGGGATGGGAGAAGTTGGAAACAAGTAGACCGTCGAGAACTTCAGGGACAGGTTTGGCTAATCTGAAATGGTATGGTAACTCTTATACTGGAATAAGCAATCCAGGGGATGGTTTCTGTTGAGAAAATTGGACAGATGTATGGTTAATGACAAGTGGATAGCGGCAACAAGCAGCGCTTTGTTTGATGATCCAAGTGTATCAAATCCAGTCGAATAGTAGTGGAATTGCTAACAGGTGACAGGAAGACGAAGGCCCCATTTAGGATATTCAATCACTTGATGGACAATCCTAAATTCAGAAACGTACTCAGAGAAGAAATGCAGGGAGTAATAACTGAAACTGTTCAGTAGAAAAACAGTTCAACCAGATTTTAAAGCTAAAGCTGATGCTTTGGAGGAGCTAAAGAAATGTCAGAAGAGAATATTGGACAGACCAGAAGATTTGCAACTAACAAAACGGGAATCTGTGCTGGTGGAAAAGTGTAATCAACTATTGACTAGTACCAATACTAAGGCAGAAATCTAGAGTGCTCTGGATGGAGGAAGAGAGATGCACTAAGTATTTTATGAGTTCAATTTCAGCTAGGCGAAGCAAGAATTCTATCAGAATGGTGGAAAATGAAGGAGGGCGGATCCATGAGGACATAGAAGGTAAAAAGAGGGTTGCCTTAGAGTATTTTACTAGGCAGTATGGGACTGCACTACCAACAAGAGCTACACCAGCACAGGTTCTAGCAAGGCTTAAAAAAGCTGATGAAGAAGACAAGGTGGAGTTGGTTAGAGAAATAACAAGTGAATACATCAAGAATGCTATTTTTTCAATGAGCAAGCCCTAGGACCAGATGGATACAATGGGAGATTCTTTCAAAAACATTGGGATATTGTAGGAGAAGAAGTGCTAGCAGCAATGGAAGAGTCCTATAAGAGAGGAACAATCCTCAAGGAATGGAATAAAATGTTTATCTGCCTTTACACCAGACAAAGCAATGCTAGGAAGCTGGAACAATTCAAGCCAATAGGTTCTTGTAACTTTCTATACAAAATCATCATGAAGATTCTAGCAAATAGATTGAGAGCAAGTCTGGGAAAGTTAATCAGCCCAAAACAGAATGAATTCATCAAGGGGAGATCAGTGGGAACAAATATTCTAACCATGTCAGGAATTGTTAGAGGGATATAATTATCAGAGGAGAATGAGGAGTTGCACCATAAAAATGGATGTTGCAAAGGCCTATAACTCAATCAACTAGAGCCTTGTATTTAATATATTGGAAGCATTAGGTTATCCTCCCTTGTTTAGAAAATGGATATAGGAATGTGTAACCACTGCTTCTATGACAATCATGGTGGATGGGGAACCTGCAAACCTTAAGGAGACCCATTATCCCCCTTACCTGTTTGTCCTTTGCATGGAGGTTTTGTCAACTCTTCTCGCGAATAACATACAAAGGCACCTAGAATTCTAGTACCATGGCAGATGTAAAGGTATGAAGCTCAGCCACCTAGCTTTTGCAAATGACTTGCTATTGTTTTGCAGAGCTGAGAAAAATCTAATCTTGCAAGTAATGAAGGAGTTCCAAGAGATCTCAAGCCTAACAAGCAACCTACTGAAGAGTTGTTTCTACTTATCTTGCAACTCAAGTAGAGAGGTAGCTTCTACAGCTATCGAGATGGGATTAACACAAGAGAGTCTACCCTTTAAAT
>JANZLK020001316.1:77163-89789 GCA_026937615.2 Erythroxylum glaucum
TACCCCGTTAGACAAACGGGAGTATGACTACCGCTAACAAGACAGAGTAAAGGGTCGGGATCAGTGATTGTTCACATTTGCATTAGTGTAGTGATTTTGTTCAGTGGATCCAATTGATTATGTGTAATTATATAGTGAGTCAGCACAATTGTTTTCCTTAAGAAGCACTCAACACACCTCCAAACCCTCCGTCATAACCAGTCATAGTTGTGTTCCTTAAGAAGCACTTAACATACCTCCAAACTCTCCAACATAGCCATGTGTATTGTCATGCACTCCATAACTTAATCAAAACAACTTCAAATTGCTCCAAACTTATTTGAATTCATTCCTTTTTACTCTAAATCAGTGAATTAGACCTATAAACAAAATATGAACAACTTAAGTACCAAAATTAAAAAATACTCAAATAAATAAACAAAATTTATCATATATGATACTTAAAAAAAAGTCTAACAAACTACTTATCAATTTATCACGTAGAGTGGTCTTACTAAAAATTTTTTAGCCAAGTATTTTCATCTAAAAGGAATAAGAAAACTTAGGAATGATTTCTTTTCCTTCTAAAAGGTAGAGAGTGAGATGTTGTATAATACAAAGGGGAGCTAGAAGGAGTTATTAAGAAAGTACCCAAACTATAAACTCAATCTATGACTACAGTGCAAAGATTTCATAACTGAATATGGTATATATATTAACCGAATTTCATATGTCGATCAACTAATGATCAAAATACAAATATTTCACTTGTATCTTTGGTTTTGTATTAGAAAGTTACATAATGGGATGATTTGTAATAGGTATTTTAGTTACAGATTGATATAATTAAACCATATTAACTTATGGGAATGTATTTTTTCATTTTAAAGAGTTGTTATGAGCCTTTAGAAGCTAGAGAATGCGTTTGAGTGCATATGTATATTACATTAACTATAATAATCCTTAGATCATTAATGTGAGTAATAAATGAGATTCTTAAGTTGTATTGAGTTGTGGGGTTGTTGATTTATACAATTAATTGTGAGTTTATGTTGTTGTGGTTCCTCTTTACCATAAAGAAGAAGTATAACAGTTCCTTTCTACATGTGATAAATAAAATGTGTAAAGGTTCATGCTCAATTGAGAGAGAATGTTATATAAAAGGGTTTCTCTTCACCTATTGAAAGAAGAGTTAGTAAATTCTTAGGTGAAACTTAGTCAGAGAATCTAGGATAAAATTAATTGATCAAACCACTATATGTTGATTTGTTTCCATTATCTCTTATCTCTTTATTTATCATATCTAGAGATGAATATAATAGCTCAATCAAGCCTAACCTATAGTTAAAGAGACCGACCTTAATTAACAAGGTTTCAGATAAGGTTATTTTTTTATTTTAATCTTTGAGCCAAGATTAGAAATATCTTGACTTGACCCAAAGCTCACGCCTCATTATATATATAATGATATCATTTTGTTAAAGTTGCAAAATGACATTGTTTTGTAACTTGATTGACAAAAAACCTAAAAGCCTCACCTTTGTTCATTAGGTTAAGCTTCCTTTAACCACCTCCAACTTTATTCTTTCATCTTGAAATCTAAGGCAAGTTTTGATTCACTCTTCCCCTTCTTCTTGTTCTTCTTTCGTGAGAGATTCAAGATATTCTTCTACCCCTTTCATTAAGTTTAAAATTGTAGACATTCATTCTTCCATCTAATTCAAGGGCCAAAACATTGCTTTCTCCACATGCCAGAGTTTAGAAATAACTCATTAAATCTCATCAACAACTTAGTGGAAATCACTTATGATAATAGGTTGTTTTTGGTTTTCATTATGTATGTTAGTTAAAAAAATCACCTTTGAGATTAGTGTTAGATCAAAATATGAAACTTTGATTTTACTTGTATTGGACCAAAATATGGAACTTTAATTTTATTCATATGAGATGGAAAATGATTTTCTCTAGCCTTAACTGAGTTGGGGGAAGAAAAGAAGTGAGAAGCTTAGGTAGCCAATTGTTGGAGATGAAATTATGAACTCATTTATTCCCTTCACTACTAGCCTATCGAAACTCGATCGAACTCATACTTAGACTAAGGCTGCATATTTTAGACTCAATTAATTTTTAGGTCAAATCTGGACTAGAAAAATATTTTTGAGTCGAGTTTAAGTAATAGGTGATTTAGACTTGACCTGACTTATTGTTATCCCTAATGATATATGTTAAATGTGAATGCATGTGGTTGCCTAATTAGAGTAAATGGAAAAGAAAAAGGAAATTGACTCTAATATTTGCATCAAAATATAAGTTGCATCCTAATGTTTTGGAGTATTTAAAATGAACCATAATATTTACAAATATTCAAATTAAATCCTAAATAGACAAAACTTTGACTGAACTTAAGTTTTCGTAAGTTACATGTTATATCAACACTGACGTGAAACTTGTTTATATGTAATTATAGACCTCATGGATTGCAAACTTGCAACTGCACTTATCATACTTGGACGAACTTGATATAAGATGCGGTTTATGTTTAAGCTTAAATTTAATTTGATATGACATAGTAAGATTCAGATGCTTATTAAAAAAATTAAATTAGTGTCACGTAGGATTATACATGTTAGATCTTTATCATTTTTAAGTGCATATCCTACGAGGGGTAAGGAGTTACGTACTACTTGTAGTTACTTGGCCTCGCATCAGCTGCACGTGGTTTCCCTCCGACCATAGTATGCACTACCTTACAATGTGACAATAAGCATTAGCAGTTTAGCAACAAAATGTTTTTGTATATAGAAAATTAACTAAAAGGAAAATAAAATGCTAAGAGGCTTGAAATCTCGTCGGCGACCTCGCTACGGGGCACAACTATGCGCCTTGATCTCTGCCCTACTTCTCCTCTTCTCCGTTTCTCTCCTCTACAATCGACTTTCTTCTTCTCATTTGAGCTCCGACCACCGCCACCACCATCTTCCCTCCGGTGACGGCGACCAAGAATTCTACTCTCAGCGCGTGAATGGCCTCATCTCTGATTCCGATGAGAATCCCACCAGCGACGACAAGATCGACGAGCTCGACACTTTCGAAGATCAAAGGAACTATATCAATGACGATTTGTTGGTGGACGGAGACCAGGAAAGCGAGCAACCACAGATCAGATCTTCCATTTCGTCATCTGGGTATGTGGTGGATCACTTGACTGGGTCAATTCGTCGAGCAGTTAATAGGCGTTCAATTGATGAGTGGGATTTTGACTACAGTCATAGTTCCTTTAATGTGGCGTTGGGAGGTGCGGATGATGATAAGAATAAGGGGGCTTTTGCGAGTGATGATGTTCCTATTGATGAGTTGGTCAGGAGAAAGGTGAGCGAAGTGAAGGGGATTGAGGATGCATTGTTGTTGAAGGTTGGGAAAAGAAGTTCTCCTTTAAGGGAGGGTTGGGGAGATTGGTTTGATAAAAAAGGTGACTTCTTGAGGAGGGATAGGATGTTTAAGTCTAATTTAGAGGCGTTGAATCCTATGCATAATCCTCTTTTACAGGACCCTGATGGTGCTGGGGCTACATGTTTGACTAGAGGGGATAAGGCTGTGCAGAAAATTTTCTTCAATGAGTTTAAGAAGACCCCATTTCTTTTAAAGAAGCCTTTGAATGCTTTGGAGATTAATCGTCAGGATATTCAGGAGAAAGGTGGTGAGCATGGTAGAGGAAGTGAGAATGAGGTAGATTTCAAAGCTAGGAGTGAGATGAAGAAAGCAGAAAGGAGGACTCTTGATCAGAATCTGAGTCATGGGTCAGGTGGGGACAATCTGAGTAACGGGTCAGGTGGGGAGACGGTACATAATGTTAATAATAAGTCGTTATCAGCTGGAATTGTTGCAGCTGAAGAGAGCAACTGGAATAAATCTTATCTTGGGAGAACATATAATTACAGTGGTGATATGGATTCAGAGACGAGTAAGGATTCAATAAAGCAGAGGAGTGCTAGCAGTGGTGAACTAAGGAAAATGGGTGGAGTGCAGAATAATGAGTCTAAGGCCCAGCATTGGAAGTCTGAGGAGTTGACTCACGTGTATGCAGATGGAAAGAGATGGGGATACTTCCCTGGTTTACATCCTCATTTATCTTTTTCAGACTTCATGATATCCTTTTTACGGAAGGGAAAGTGTCGTATGAGGCTATTCATGGTGTGGAATTCTCCACCTTGGATGTATAGTGTTAGACATCAGAGGGGACTCGAGAGTTTGCTTGTAAACAACAGAGAAGCTTGTGTTGTATTGTTTTCTGAAACTATTGAGCTGGACTTTTTCAAGAACAGCTTTGTCAAAGATGGGTAAGTGCTAAAGCCAAACCTTCTCTCTACACTTTTCTGTTGTTTAGTAGTTATAGTAGATGGCTAACATAATTCTCTTCTTTTAGTTACAAAGTTGCTGTTGCCATGCCAAATCTTGATGAATTGCTAAAGGATACACCTGCCCATATATTCGCCTCAGTTTGGCTTCAGTGGAAAAATACAAAGTTCTATCCGATTCACTACAGTGAACTAGTCCGACTTGCAGCTTTGTACAAGTAAGTTCAATTTGTTCTGAATGTTCTCTTTTAAAGGTTGATGGACTGTAAACTCAGAAAACACTGGCGGTTTATAGTCTTTGGTTCAACGAAATTTTGGATTTATATGTTTGTTGTTGTGTTTTAAGAATGCTGTTAAGTACATGTGCCATTAGAAAACATGTTAGACTGCAGGGTGCAAGCATTGAAGTCAAGAATCGTTACACAAAAATTAAGTAAAAGCTTTTGAACCCGTCAAATGTCTTCAATTCCTATCATTTTGCGACAAATGCAAGAATTTTGCTTTATTCTGCCTTTAGCTGCCTCTTAAACGAACAATTTTTCAGAGTATTATTGATTTGATTTATTATCACCAAATCCATGATTATCCTTGGGATTATAAAGTAATGTGTAAATGATTTACACTTTCTAACTAAAGTTGAAAAGTATCCAGTTTTTAGTTATTGCTACTACTATGATGTCCCAAAACTAATTTGGTAGAACATAATATGTTTGATGCTTTGTGCAGGTATGGTGGCATCTATCTAGATTCTGATATCATAGTTTTAAACACCCTGTCTTTGCTAAATAATACTGTTGGTCAAGAGGATCAGCTTGCCGGAAGTAGTTTGAATGGGGCTGTGATGGCATTTGGAAAGCACAGGTACCTTATGCTTTCACTAGTCGAAATCAGATACATCCGTGGCAATTCCTTTTTCAGTTGTGTCTGATCAATTCAATTGCTCAAATAATTTCATCAGGATTCATGATGATCAATTTTTGGAACAGTAATTAAGTGATGTGATTGTCACCTCTGTAAAAATATTTTGTTTAACACTAGGTCCTCTTTGTGCAGTCCCTTTATAATGGATTGCTTGAAGGAGTATTACATGACATATGATGATACCCAATTGAAATGGAATGGAGCAGAACTTTTGACAAGAGTTGCAAGAAATTTTTCAGGGAAGGAGGATAAGTTAGTTGGACAGGAGGATCTGCATGTTCAACATTCAGATGTTTTCTTCCCTATCGCTTCTCGGGATATTACAAGGTATTGTTTTTCTTGTGATTGTTTAAATTTGATCACATGGTTGCATCTTATAAGAGATGCAAGTCACTGATTTGGTAGAATAGCTGGTTCTGTTATCCCTGTCATGAGCAATAGTTGGTTGTGTCCACTATTCTCACTGTTAAACAATTTAACAAGATAATCTTCCTCCATTAACATCTTTATAGACATTGATACTTTTTGTTATAGACAACTTTTGAGGTTATGTTGCCCTTGAATACCTCTCTTTATTTTGCCGAGTTTTGTACATGGTTGAAATAACTTTTGAATCTAATTTTTTGAGACAGATTTTTCACTGCTCCGGGAACTGAGATTGAAAGAACTCAGCAAGATGTTTTTTTCAAGAAGATTTTAAGTGATTCATTGACGTTTCACTTCTGGAATAGCTTGACATCTGCTTTAATTCCAGAGCCAGAGAGTCTCGTGGCGAGGCTTATTGATTACCAGTGTGTCCGATGCTCTGACGTTTTGTGAGACTTTTAAGAGCTTGTCAATTTTGAAAAAAGACAACTATGAGCTGGAGAGCAACCTGATTGATAAAAGCTTACAAATGCTTGATCTTGCTCAAGGCAAGTACCTGCATTTAGCTGTCATGAAAACCAGTTGCAAGTTGCGAATGTAAAGTATTATATGGCTTCCCAGTTTTGTAATTTAGCTTATGAATCTTGTTCAGTAGAAATGTACTGAACATTTCCAATATTTGGTTGTTTAAAGCTTTTATCTGAATTAGTTAATGCAATGTTCGGTCCAAGCTTGATTTGTAGATGAAACAAATTTCAAATTTTTTCCTGCTCAGGACATGTTTTTATTCCGAGACTTGAGCTCTGGCCATCTGTGAGCTCCATGTGCTTCATGACGAGTCCTATAACATCTGAGCTACTTAGGTGCAATAGTGATCACTTCAAGTTTAGTCCCTTAAATAAAATGGGTAGATTGACTTTAGCTTTTATTAAATTGACAAGTATGCCATTCCTCTATCTTCCTACAGTTGAAATAAACCAAAGACTGTTCGGAGCATTCCTTTATTTTGTTTTGTTTTTGGTCAAAAGAATTATTAGGTCAGATATATGCGCCAAACTGTTCTCTTGAACCAAGTTTTAGCAACGTTATGCCCTCAGTGTTACATTTGAAGGTACTCCTCCTAGTCATGCTATACAGGCTGTTTAACATGCATAGTAAGTAGTAACTACGTATTGAAAGAACATGAACGTAATATATATATATATGGACCAAAGGAGCTTTATTACTCTAGCTTCCATCCATCATTTGCCGAGATGAAAACGCAAAAGGCATAGATAGAAGGTAAAAGTACAACTCTAATCCAAGGCATTGGGACCATAGCATCTCCTCTTGGTAGGGTTCCAAACCCATTGCACTAGGAACCTCCTTCCCTTAACTCCGTTCACATTGTACCCTTCTCCCCAAGAATCTTTATACACTTTTCCCACATATCCTCCTCCACCACCAGTTCCATACACCCCCAGACACAAATCTGCTATCTCGGTTGGTGAAGTAGGGTCATCTCCGGCATACCATGCGTTAACTAGAGGATTACTCGACACTTCTGCCAATTCATGAGCAATCACACTTATCATTCCATCCACACCCGCATCTCCGTTTGGGGCTCTCATTATGTTGTTTCCTCCATTTGTGCTTGGTGGTGGCCTTCCCGAGTACTGAGGCCATGCAAATGGATAGGCACACATGCCAGGACATTGAGTTCCACTATAGCCAATCCAAGCGTATGGAACAGTGCCACCAACAATGGTTGGGAATGTAAAGTAGTGAAATCCACAGACTGCTCTGCAAAAGTCTTGTACTTGAACGTCTGCAGAAGTTAACACCAGGTACAGACCATTTTGAGGATTCAGTGGCAAGGGTCGCGGACGGGAAGTGGTTGCAGTTCTGATAATGGACTGCATTGACAAACGACTTAAATAACCACCATGGGAATAGCGCCAGTCGAAGAACTCTCCGGACAGGTTTAAGCTTCCAGTGATATTGGATCCTGTTTGGTCTGTATAGAGACGGATCGTTCTCCACCAGTCAGCAACAGAAGGGTGAGGAGCTGAAGAAGAAAGGGAGTAAATGAAATCTCGAATAGTTGCTTGATGGTTTTGATCCCAGTGTCCATACCATATGATGTATAAGCTTATAGGCGCGCCTAAGACAGGACCCATGTGGTACTGAAGGTCCACTAGATCAGACGAGCCCTCAAAGTTCTTAGCTTGCTGGAACTGCTGATTTTGGTTCCATGAAGAAGCAAAAGAGGATAGCGATAACAGAAGCAGTAGCATGAAACGGTGTTTCAGGTTGTGCATTTTCTAGTTATGAATGGCTTGTGTGAGCTTGAAGAGAGTAGATGAGTTTCTGCTTCTTCTAGCGGTGACCAAATGACCATGTTTAAATAATTCCGTAACCATCATTGCCTTTAACTTTTAATGATAACCAACCATACTGGTCCATCTATTCGTTGTTTCTTTTTCTTTATTTATTCCATTTCCATAGCGCTACCTTGCTAGGTTATGTTAACCAACTTTATAATGTATCTGGCCTGAAATGAGCCGAGGAAGTGTTTGTTTGTACATCTTAGTCAATACTTGGGGAAGAATAAAAGCCAACCCTCGACAGGAGTCAGCATAAAGAAATGACAAAAGTATAGAAAAGTTAAATGATGGTTGCTACCTGTTGAGGAACCAAGCATGTGATACCTTTCTTCAAGTTTCTCCTTTTTGGATCTTGGACCGACTCAAATACAATAGAGCAGATACAGTTAAAACTTACGTGATTCATATATATACATTATTAGTCAGAGTCATAATGGCCTAATGGGTGTAATTTAGTCAATGCGAATCACATTAGTTTCTGCATTAATCTCTCTCTTAAACCGCAAATCAAGATGTTCAAATTGACTTGCTTTACTTTTTCAGCCGAGAAATCAGGAACATCTTCATTAATGCAAAATGCTGACTCCTCACTTATCACCCATTTAAATATAAACGACCGAGGATTTTGTTATCCAAATGTATACAATGCTTTCTTCCAGTTCCAGCTAAGGTCATCCACAAGACCATGATTTAGAACTTCGCCTATATTACAAACGCACATTAGAAAATGTATATTAATCATTACACAATTACTCTTATTGTGTAAAGTGTCAATTTCAAAGTTAAATGCAAAATCGTTTATTTTGTAAATCCAAAAACACTTCTCCTTACAGGAGCTGCCACTGTTTTCTCTTCTCCTAGACCATACAAGTTTACATTGTCACCGTGTGATTGTCATCTGCACCAAACTGTTCATTTGGGTTATCATGGCCTTTGCAACATTTCGTGACGTTAGGATGCGGCTCAGGGACAGTTTGATGGTCGCAGCGTTTGCAGTTTGAATGACCAATGTTTCCATGAGAATTGCTAGTGACAATAGTTATAGCATGGCTAATTTTGTCGCAGCTGCTACACTGGCAGTGCTCACCTTCTGGTGCATACTTTCCTTCTTCTAAACCAAGAAGAGGCTCTAGATCTTGATCGTCAACTTTTTCAATCTCATGATGACACTGTTTTTTCCCATGCAGATGTTCTCCTATGGTCTTCATTTGTTCTCCCACTAAATTTTCACTTCCATCTCCATAGTTTTTTGGACTGTTCACTTCTGGATGGTTGTTAGTCTTCTTGTAGTATCCATGACCCCGGTTCTTTGTTTCATGTTCATGATCGTCTCTAATGCTTAAACATTCCTCCTGCATTTGAGTTGAGCCTTTGCAAGTTTTGCTTCCACATGAGTGCGTATGTGAATGGCTAGATTGGCATCTTGAAGCACAACCGTGGGATTTTTCAAGTAAACGGACCTTCTCACTTGTCTCGGTTGAGCAGAAACTTCCGTGATTATGAGCTGAATTCTCATTACAATGTCTGTGAGCTTTCTGGGGTGAGCAACAATACCCATGATTATGAACAAAATGCTCATTACGGTGTGCATGACCATGATAGGTCGAGCAGCAGTTCCCATGACTATGAGTTGGACTCTCGTTGACATGTTTGTGAACATCTGAGGTCGAGCAGCAGTCACTGTGATTATGATGAAATGAATTCTTACTGTCATGTGAAGTTGAACAGCCGTGCCCGTGATTACCACTTGAAATCTCATGCCCGTGTTTATGAATATGTGCAGTAGCGCAACAGTTCCCGTGATCATGCCCTGATTTCTTACCACCATGTCCATGTCTATGAGCATGTTGTGATTTGCAGCAGTTTCCTTCATGTTCCTGGCTTCCTTGCAAAAGCATCATGCTGTTAAATATCACTAATAAGCATGTACCAACGTCAGCCAGAACTGCTGCCCAAACAAGTGGATGGCCAGCAAAGGCCAAGGCAATGATAGCAGTTTTGGTAGATATTGACAAAACAACATTCTCAATCACTTTCCTGTGAGCTTTTCGTGCAAGTTGAATGGCTTTTGGTACTTTTCCAATGTCATTGGACATAAGAATTACATTCCCAGTCTCTGTTGCAAGTGCAGAACCTGAGATTCCCATTGAAATACCAATGTCAGCTGTCGCTAATGCAGGGGCATCATTCAAGCCATCTCCGATCATAGCTGTTGGCCCTTGTTTCTTCAACTCCTCAATAATAGTTGCTTTATCTTCAGGTAAGAGTTCTGCGTGGACTGCCTCAAGAGCATATGATAGCTGCAAACATAATAGATCAGATTACTCGGTGTTCCATGTTGATTAATGTTCTATGCACCTGAAAAATTAATCATAACCCAGAGCATTTCCACTTGAGCTCCATTTTTCCCTCTTATATACTTTTCCAATGTCACGATTTAGAGAAGCATTACGGATATAAATGAGGACAAGTTCACCTGTTCTTGTGCATGCATGGCTGCTGATCGACTATCTCCTGTAAGCATGGCAGTTTTAATTCCTAGTAACTTCAACTCCTTGATTGCTTCTGCAGCTCCGGTTCTACAGGCATCAGAAAGGCTAAAAACTCCAGAGGGGGCTGCTCCACAATAGATGTATCCGATGGTCTTCCCCGACCTTTTGTCAACTTCTACTGGTGGAACTGTATACAAGTAAACGCGAATATCAGATATAAAATAAGGCAATGAAATTTAGGAAAACTTGGAATGTGTTTGAGTACATCTTTCAACAATGGAAGAGGGCATAGCCTGTAGACATTTAACTTGTCATAAAATTGAAATGATTTATTAGAAAGTAGGTACGCAAAACATTTACCAGTCTTAGATCCAGACCTATGACCAATCTTTCTGTTTCCAATGTAGATATCTAGTCCATCAATTTTTCCATGAATGCCTTCTCCAGGAAAATTTTGGAATTCCTCGACATTGTCAGGTTTGGGTTCTATATCAAGTGACCTTGCATGATCGACTAGTGCAGCTGACATTGGATGACTTGATTTGCTCTCAATGCTTGAAACCCTGTTGAATTTCATCCCATCTCTAGTAAGCGCTAAAGTCTTTTAATTATTGAAGATTTATATCAAATTTGATCAAAATAAAGTTATTTCTCTACACAATAATGTAAATAGTCCTTACCAATAAAGCAATTTCTCCAAGCTGATTTCACCAGAGAGAGTCTGGAAGTCTGTGACGAGAAATTCACCTCTAGTGATAGTTCCAGTTTTGTCAAATGCCATGACCTTGACTTTTGCTAGCGTTTCAAGGTAGTTGCCTCCTTTGATTAGAAGACCAGCTGTTGCTGCCTTTGTAAGCGCACAGAAAGTGGCCACTGGTGTGGACAGTATAAGGGCACACGGACATGAACTTACTAAAATAACCAACGCCAAGTGAAACCAATGGCTTCGGTCATGAACTTTTAGTACAATTGGAGCAGCCGCAACGGCAGCTGATATTACAATAACAGCTGCAGAAACGTAACAAAGAAGAGTTGATGTCTGAATTATGGTTTAGGATGTGTGAATTAATTTATGTCTGCGTAAACAGGTATTGGACATTACTCTTAAAATGAAGTTATGTTTCCGTTTGCCATTTCTCTAACCTGGTGTGTAATACTGTGCACATGTGTCTATCAAGTACTGGGTTTTGGATTTGTTGGTCTGAGCTTCTTCCACCAGTTTTGTCATTTTGGCTACCACGCATTCTTCAGCTAGAGCAGTAGTTCGGACACTAATATAACCTGAAGAAGAAATAGTTATTGTCACAAGGTCAGAGAGATAGAAAGAGCAAGAGATATATTACCATTAAGGTTGATGGTGCCAGCCCAAACAGAGGAATCCTTCTGCTTGGGAACTGGAAATGACTCTCCTGTTAAAGTCTTCTCGTCAATTTCACATTTCCCATCAACAACAACACCATCAATTGGTATGACTTGGCCGGCCTTAACCGCAAGAACAGTGTTGATCTTGACCTCATTAGTATCCACTTCTTCTCCAGTTTCCTCAATGACGGCTTTTTGAGGAGCCAAGCTTATCAGTGATGACATTACAGCATTTGCCTAACAAAGCTGATATCATTAGATTAAAAAAGTTCAATTTCATAATGTAATATCTAATTAACTGTGCAATATAAATTTTGGTGTTACCTTGTAGCTTGCCCTTGTTTCGAGCCATTCAGCGATAGTGAACAGGAAGACAATGGTTCCCGCTTCAAGGTAGTCATCCATAGCAATGGATCCTATTACTGTGAACCCATTTTCCAAGAACACATCAATCTAAAATTGCATCCATAGATACAAACACCATAGCTTCCTTCTAAATTTGGTTAATAATTGCTTTGCTATTGTTCATGCAACAGCCACTTGAGAAAGAACTAGCAATTATGTCTTCTGCAGTTCCTAAGGGCTAAAGCCATTAAGGAAGTGTACTTGAAATCACTTTGGTATAGTAAAATGAAGTTCCTAGACCTGGAATATCTGAAAGAAGATCAAAAGGAAAGAAAATGGTAACCTGCAATGATGACCAGGATGTTGGTGTCAAGTCTAAAGTTGGTGATGGAAGCAAGGCCTCTTAAGAAGATGGGAATGACACCAACCGCCACAGCTCC